>JADLZN010007624.1:0-85000 GCA_018155175.1 Sinocyclocheilus anophthalmus | reverse complement strand
ATCTCCACAAATTATACACCAAACACAGAAAAGGAAAATCCTACGGCTTTTTTTATTCAACAAACTGACATGTAAATGCGAGTGTAAGTGTGGTCCTCTGCTGCTCTGATCGGCAGCTAATTGTAGCCGTCAATTGTATAAGATGCTCTTTTACCTCAACACAAGCCCGGATCAAACACAATCAACTCTCCCGCCTGTTTAAGAGAGAGAGAGAGACGGCGATGCTCGTTGTCACGGTGATGACTGCCTTTATTCGCATCACACGTTTGAATATAAATATTTGTTGATTTGCTCATTTTGCGTCTCGCTGAGATCTGAACACTGTCGAGGATCTGTGTTTTGAAGCGTTGCTTGCTGTCTGTCTGAACGTGACCGAAGAGAAAGACAGACAGACATCACACAAATATTCACAGTTCAACACTTTATTGCATTAATAACTGATAGTACTTAATAAAATATTAAGGACACAAATATTTACTCATTTTCAAATTTATTCAGTATTTATGCAAATATAGGAAGTGGCATCCGATCGGTTTCACGTTGTTATATGTGACCCTGGAGCACAAAACCAGTCATAAGGGTCAATTTTGTGAAATTGAGATTTATACATAATCTGAAAGCTGAATAAATAAGCTTTCCATTGATGTATGGTTTGTTAGGATAGCACAATATTTGGCTGAGATACAACTATTTGAAAATCTGGAATCTGAGGGTGCAAAAAAATCTAAATATTGAGAAAATCATCTTTAAAGTTGTTCAAATGAAGTTCTTAGCAATGCATGTTACTAATGATAATACATTTTTGATATATTTATGGTAGGAAATGTACTAAATATCTTCATGGAACATGATCTTTACTTAATATCCTAATGATTTTTGGCATAAAAGAAAATCAATAATTTTGACCCATACAATGTATTGTTGGCTATTGCTACAAATATACCCCAGCGACTTAACACTGCTTTTGTGCTCCAGGGTCACATATTGTGTATTTTTGAATGACTGGTAAGTAATTGAACCAATCAGCATCCAGGAGTCGAATGATCTGTTTTATAATGCACTTTTATATTGTTTATTTATCACATATTATGACATTTGACATTGCATTTGATAGTGAATCATTTGTCTTATTTAATATGAAGCCATATGCTCTTCCTCACAGCAGATTTTAAAATAGAAAGAGGAAAATGTGAAGAATCGCTCACTCACACATGTACACAAACACGGCCCGGCGCACTTCCACGTGACGGCCGAATCCTGCAGGAGAAAGCCACGTTTTATTTCATAGGATAAATTAAATTTCACACCCCTGCGAAGTTTATAGAGTACATAGAGGCAGATTTTACAAGATTCATATGCAAATGCGCGTCGAGATTAGAGATACAACAATTATTCCAGTTTGTGATAAATTATTCATTTAACAACCGTCAATTATTAATTCCACAGAAACAATAAGCCGTGTTTCTGTAGGCAGAGTTTCCTATTTTAACAGACCTTTACCTCTCTCTCTCTCTCTCTCAGTGAACTCTGTCAGAATTAATCGTGAATGTTTTCCATTTCCTTCTCTGCCTCAGAAAGCCAGAGCATCAAAATAGTTACAAATGTGTCGTCGCACTGCTACTTTTACCTCACTGGAGACCTGACCTCTTTACCGAGAGATGCTCGGAATCGTCGCTCTCTCCGCCGAGTGTCTCTCGTTTGATGTGTGCAATTGAAGAGAGTCGGCTAATAATCAGATCATTGGTGTTCAGAGTCCTTCCTCTGCACAGAACAAGTGCTACATGTGAAAATCAATAGCTATTTGATGCATACGGCATCTGTAGCTGCGCAGTCAGTAGCCCAGCATGCCGTTATATACAGTAGACTGAAGCCGTATGAGCGCAGGAGCCTGCGGCTACAGCACAACAACTCATTTCATATGTTTGAGAGACTTTGAAATCACTCTCTCTGCTAACTCTGCACTATAATTGTCCATCAATCTGCCATGCTTCTCGTTTTCTTTTCTTGTGTCTGTGCGTGTGAGATACGCTCACCATGTACAGCTGTCATTCACATTAAAATGCGTCTGTGAATGGAAGAGGTTTGTTGGGTAAATGCATAATTAATAAGTACAGATGAGAAATCACTACCGCATGTAATGCATGTGCATGCATGCTGTATTTGCACAGAGGTGGATCTGTGAACAGTCAGACAGGCTTTTTGGCTGGCGGTGTACACGCACACATGAAGATGTGATAATTACGCTAATGAAATACACGGCTGTAACTCTGGTACTGTTGTGTGCGGCGCAGTGTGCTTTATAATGACTACCAAAATTAACTAGCAACACAGGACAGGGACCCCAGCAGTTCATACAAGAAAACGATATGCATACTGATGAAGAGGGGAAAAAAAGCTTGATGTAGAAACTATTTTTCGCTCAGAAATTGCTAGTGAATTTCACAAATTATTTCAAAGAAATAGCACTTTTTTTTTTTGTAAATATTTTTTTTACTGTGCATTGTATTTTTTTCCTTACACATTTAACTTGCGTTTTAAAATCAAAACTGTTGCAGTTCATTTTAGACATTTCTATGCATTTTTTTTAAATGCATAATGTCATATTCAGTTTTCTCATATCCTTATCGTTACTCATTTTACAGGGATTTGCTGGAATGATACATTTTTCATTTACAATTTGAAGTACATTACAATGGTAAGTTACAATGCACCGCTAACAATGATCATTCAGAGAAAAGCCCACAAAAATCCTTTAGTAGCACAATGTTTCCGAGCTGAATGTGTGACGGGTCAGAAATGAAGGAGAGGGTGTAACGGGAGCGAGCGCAGAGAGGGGGCGTCTGTCTCCTCCATTAAATGAACACATTCATGAACCCAGAGGGTCGCTGGATGAGCGTTTGCCTGTCTCACACAATATTTAACAACGTGTAAAATACTTGCATATAAACAGAGGCAAAAGACAGCATACATGCGGAAAGGATAGAAAGATAGATAGATAGATAGATAGATAGATAGATAGAAGATAGATAGATAGATAGATATAAATAATCAGATGATAGATAGATCAAAAAACATGATTTATGTGATGGCATACAAATAAGCTGATTTTGTTTTTAGTCAAAAAGATGATTTAATATGATTGAATAAAGCTGATTATATCAGTGGACATCAAATCAAGAAGAAATCACAGACTAACTGCTAGATGAATTATTGTCTGACTGATTTGTGTCACTCACCCTACAGGGATACAGCAGCTCCGGGTGATTCAGACAGTGTCACGGACAGACCAAGAGCACACCCTCACAATTTAAACAATTAACATAATAAAATATGTCATTTTATAATATAAAATATAATAATAATCATCATCATCATCATCACATCAGCTTATTATTGAAATCATTTGCATTTTTTTATTTTTAAAATGCCAAATAACATACCTGACTGATATAAACTGCAGGAGTCTGATGCTGACAAAAGCATCAATCAGTGCAGATGCCAGTAGATTGATGTCTTCATTATCCTCACAAATACTGACAGAACGAATTCTATCACATAAACAGCGCTGTGGGGTCGGGCAGGCTAAAGCCCATCAAACAAGAAGGATGGAATACCTTCAGCACTAAAGCGTAAAACACAGCAGAAGACAAATAACAATAACGGAGAGAGAGCTCACTCACGCCCTTAAATGTGTCGGAATCCCTCAGAAATCTCATCGAGAAAGCAGTTCATTCTTTCATTTTGGACTGAGAATGATTACAAAATAACATAATATGCACTAAAAAAAGCCCCATTGCGTTGCACTGACTGCCTTAAGTTTTTAAAAAGGCCTGGAATCAGCGTTCTTACCTGTGCACCTGCAGACTCACCTGTCCCGCTTCCCGCGTCTCCTCTGACAGAACACCTTTCGTCTCCAAATCCAGCGCTTCTCCTCCTCAGATTCGTCTTTTTGATTGCACCCTCCTTTATTTCTCCTACAATCGTGTTTGTCGCCGGCGCTGAAGAGAGGGAGCGTAAACGTTCCTGAACTTTCTTCAAACGTTATTCGCGTCTTCGCTATAAAGGTGCCTGTGCTCCGTGTGTGTGTGTGTGTGTGTGTGCGTGCGCTCATAAAACACACACACGTTTGGCTCTATTATCCCTCCCTGTGCTGATAGGTGGCGTGTGTTTCTCTCTCTCTCTCTCGAAAAGAAAGGAGGAAAACAGTGTCATTCGAGGCGTGTGAGCGCGTCAGTCCGAGCGCAGGTTTGAGTCCTGGAGTGTGTGAGAGGATCAGTCAGGAATAACGCGCCTCTGTTTCTCAGGCTTTATTCTGGACCCAGACACTATAACACACACAACACACACTCCTGCAGCCGAGACCACAAGGTAAGACGCACTCTTTTACCTTCACGTCATCTTTAAAATAGTCCTAATGCGAGATAAAGCCGCTTCCATGCTGCTGGATTCAGGATGCTCTTAGTTAAAGTCAAACACAAAGGTGTGTGTTTTTTCCTCTTACCTTTGCGTTCACCTGTGCAGGTGCGCTGAGCGAGCGGACCGACTTATTCGAAACTGACGTTTTATTCTAGAAAAGAACCCAACGCTTGGCGTTGCTTCCACTAACCATTTTTTAAATGCAATCATTTTTTTTTCTTTCTGTAATGTTGCAATGCGCGAGATCATTGATAGAGAAAACCATGCCACATCGCTACAAATTACTATTTTAACACGCAGTCACACACATATGTATAGTTTAAGTAAATACAAATGCAAAGTAAAAGTATTCATGCAATTTTTAAATATTTGATTCATTAATGATTATGATATCTGTATGCGTTTCATATTTCATTATCTAACACTTGCGTATTTATTCAAGCATGCAGTCATTATCATTAGAGAGATATTATATAGATCCACATTTTTCAAAGTTTGCAAATACTGCGTCTTCACTAATACTTGAAGAGCTCAAACACTCAGAAAGTCAAGGGGGGAAAAAAAGCAATAGATTTCTGATACAACTGGGGGTTATTCCAGATAATATAAGATTTAAATGTTAATGTTCATTATACCTAATGCGTCAAACAATGTGTTCTCATTTTATTATTTCACGATTATACCTTAAAACAAACTACAGAACATGTATGTGATCTATAGCTAGTTGGAAGCTCCCCAATAAATACATTAGACAAATAAAAACAATCAGCTGATAAAGTGTCTTTATAGACACGAAACATGTTAAATATAAATCCAGCCTCTGAGCTTTGAGACTAGCTGTTATTTCGCTTTTTGCGTGTAAATCAGAGGACACGCATGCACCGTTAAACTGCTTATTTAGATGTCCACAAGTCATAATGCATGCGTCTCCCAGTCTCCGGCGATCAGATGCATGGACAGCGAATGATCTGAGAGGCTCTGAGCAGTCTCATTCACTCATGTGCCGGTGTTTTTCTGTCTTTCTGTTCGTGTGCTCGGGCTGAAGGGCTGCCAGAGGGAGCGGTCCACCCTGCTGCTGTGTTTGCTCGGGTCTGAGTCCATGCAAACTGCCATCTGATCCACGTTTATCAATGCGGGAGCTGATCATGGCGGATGGCCCCCGGTGTAAGAGGCGAAAACAAGCCAACCCGCGGAGGAAAAACGGTAAGAGCGGCTTGGGAAAGTGTCCTGGCGCGGTGCGTAAACGGACGCGTTACGCGGGACGCAGAGATCAGAGTCCAGATGGGAGTGCGTTTAAAAGAGCACAAGCAGAGCAGGCGTGATGTAAATAAAGGCCATGTAGCGGAGCTTTTTCTCTCTGTATTTTCGCGCAAGTTTGGAAATGAAAGTTTGTGCGTAATTCTCAGGAGCGTTAAACGCGCTCTGAACACGTTAGATGCCTGTGGCTTCTTTACACTTGCGTTTCGTTTGTTTAAGAAGCTGCTGACCGTCCAGAGACACCGATTGGACAGTCCCAGTGCATTATTTTCATTCATTCTCAGATGCATGAATTAGAGGTGCTCGTGCTTGTTGTGTTTTTGTGTTAGTCGCAGTCAATAATAACGTCACACGAGTGCCTGGCAAACACAGTTTTGCATTAATACAGCACGCATGCTGATTGTGAAGCACAGATGAGTTGATTTTATAAACTTGTGCTGCTTTCAGGGATGTTTTAGAACAGTGTGTTGTATTTTGAGGGTAGCTGTTTTGGCGTTTTGCACATGCATAAACACTATATTGTGTTATATAAACTAAACACACCAGCCGATAGATTAGGTTGCATTTGAAATTGTGCGTGAGTGTTGGGTTTGTTGGTTCGGATGCCGCGCTGCACGTTTGAGTTTGTAATTCTTCTGCTTCACGAGGATTAAACGCTGCGATCAGTTCAGTTCCATCTCCCTCTTTCCTTTATGAAATGTTTCATATTGATCCGCTAAAAATCAATACGAGTACGAGAGTCTTTTCACCCTCACGTGTGTCTTCAAGCACTGAAGTTTAAAAAGGCGTAATTCTGTCCTCCCACTTTTTGTGCGTATGACTAATAATGCATTTCATAAAATATAATCAAATGTTGTCTTACAGGCAATGCATATGCGTTTGCGTTTTTAACACAACGTGTGAGTAATTTGCATAAAAATAACGGTCCTGAAATATTCATATGCAATGTCCAGTTTTGTGTTTATTATTTGTGGAGCTCGTGATCGCGTGCAAGTGTGCATGGTAATACTAAATTAATTGTTTAGGTAGAGAAATAAAAATGCACCAGTGGAAAAAAAAATGCATCTTGATATGAAGTGACAGTCGTTTTAAATGAGGACACAGATGAAATATTCAGTGATGCTGGAAGACTGCAGATCTGAGCTCAGAGAAATATGAAGGGTGAGACGTGTATGTTCTCACACACCTGCTGGATTCAGCGTGTCCAGGTGAACTCAGGTGTGCACTGTAAGCCATTTAGCATAAGTAAATGGTTCAAAAATTAATATAACCATGCATTTTTTTTTGCATGCATCCTGTAGACATTTTGCATCTTATATAAAGATAATCAAATCCAGCGAGTGTAGTGTTTTATTCTAATTCGTGTTCAGTTTTGCACGATGTTTGAAAGTGCTGTATTTTCTGTGGGAAAGGACACTTTTAGTTCAGACAGATTAATTGCAAACATCTCTCTGATTAGCTAAAACCCAAAGCGTAGAGGGAATCTGACGTGTGAAGAGTTGGAATCGCAGAAGAGAACGCTGCTGTCTCCGGCTCTTGCTAAACTTCAGTCCAGCTGCGACGCTTCTGTTGTCTGTGAATGTTCAGCGCAGTCAGTCAGAGCTGCTTGTGACCGTTTATTTTGCATGCACTATTTTTTTTTTACAAAATATCTGTAGTGTGCGAGGAGCAGATCAGATGTCAGGGGTCACGCGGAAAGTCTTTTCTGTTTGTCGTGCATGGGAAGTCTTTCACAAATGCAGTGCTCTGAGATTACAGGAAGAGCCCTTTTCCTCCCGAGCAGTTGACGGCCGTGGGGTGTCCTAAGATGCATATTTTCACAGGTTTCCTGCAGCACAAAGACGTGCTCCTCGTGGTGCATTCAGCCAGATTGATTACATCATTTCAGGTTTGGAAAAGCTCCTGCGTGGCGCGAGGAGATGCCTCTGTGTTTGATTATGGCAGCTGAGCCGTCGTCGCTGAATTAGGAGGGGGCGATTCTTTCATCCCCAACAATGGCAGATTCCGCCCCGTCTAAACTGTTTCTGCGCCCCCATTATGCTGCGAGGCTCCCTCGCCGCATGGCCCCTCCTCTGCCTCCTGTGTTTGGGAGGAGCGGGGCCGCTCACAGCTGATTGTCAGCTCTAATACGTGTCATTTACATGTGCGTAAGGTGAACCGAGCATGAGCGAGCACCTTTGGTTCCCCTGTGCAGAGAGAAACTCCTGAGTCTCTCAGAGTTTAGGTTGCACCGCGACGAGCTGAGAGAGTTTTAGAGGAAGAGGAGGATGGTGCTCTTCATCTCTGGCGTTCTCTGATCTCCTGCTAGTTCACAAGGCATTTCTAAGCTCGTTTTTGCACTCTGGTGTGTGTGATTTGTACTTGATTATATGATCTATGCTTTTTATATGTTGTGTAAGAGGGACTCTGTGTTGTAGGTCAGTGATTGAAGAGCTGTCAGGGTAAAAACACATCAGTTTTTGCTTTTAATATTTTTTATTTTCAGGGCAGAGTTGGTTGTGGTGCATTAGTCTGTCTCTATCATTCCAGAATTGTTTTTTTTTTTTTTGCAAGATTATTTTAGCACTGACTTGATCGCTTCGATTCAAACGTCTTCAGTGCATGGATGCGTGGATGTATCTCCCCGGAAGCACATAATTGTCACATTTAAAGTGCCATTTTTAAAGGAGACAATATTTAATCAATTCAGAACTTTCACATAGAAATAATATCCTTTATTAATTTTATAAATAAATCCTTAATAAAGAATAATCTTAAATATGCATTTTTTAGCCAGTTTTCTTAGCTCATCGTTTTTTTATTTATTTTTTCCTTGAATATGCAACCCTGATATGTACCTGCTGATGCGCCTGCAGATCTCCACACAGCTGAAGTGCCTGTCAGTCACAAACATACACATGCTCCGCCCCTTGTGATTGTTTATTGCATATTTTAACTAATTTGATAATGCCGTCTTCCACCAATACGATCTCTCCGCTCCGTTTAACACATTATAAATCCTTTCAACAGAGCTCCACATATTTTTTCACAAGAAAATGTGGAAATTCCATGGATTGTAAATGCATGGGTTTTATTCATGTCAGAGTAATTATTTAAAGCGGCTACATTAAGATATGCCTTTGAATGCCATTTTTAAGGTCCTCTCAGTTCCTTGAGGTGACAAATTCACGATTTCACTTTGCACTGCTCCCAGTTGTGTTTTATCGTTGTGCTTCTTCTGCGATCTCGTCTCTGAAGATATGTTGGCCTATCGGAGGGAGGGGGAGTCAGACCCAGAGCTCTGTGGAAATGCCTTAGGTGTGACTTCACTTTCACTCACATCACCGCTGACCCGACTGCCTTTCATATCACATCCACCGCGTCTCCACCGGTAAACATCCCCCGAGGGCCGAACAAAGAACACGGCCCTTTCTCCTTAATCACAACCCAGCCCTCTCTCTCTCTCTCTCTCTCTCTCTCTCTCTGCCAGCACGCAGCATTTGCATTCAGCTTCAGAAAGGCTCACATAAAAAGGGGGAAGAGAGACAGAAGAGAAAAAAACAGGGAATAAAGGCAGAAGAGGGTGGGTGTCGAGAGCAAAATAACTGAGGTGTTTGTGAATGTTTGTTGGGCCTCCCCTGGTTACGGCCCTTATATAGACCCCCCCACCCCCACACAAACACACCCACCACACACACACACAACCACACACACACACACACCACACACAAACACACACACCACACACACACACACAACACACACCACACACACACAGATAGTGTTACGCAGCGGCATGTTTGCTCTATTCATGGCTGCACACTTTCACACTTAAGAGAAAATCATCTGTGTGAGGCACGGCTGCTTTAAGACGCAAGAGTAGTTTGGAACAGGTGTTTAGATAATTTAATGCGTTTTGTATTTATCTTGTTTTGTATTTAAAGAATCATTTTTGGGATGATCTTTAGCATTACTTAGCAAGCGGGTGCAGAAACAGACTGAGACTGGCACTTACGGGCATTTGTCAGGCATTGTTTGTTGTTTCTACAGCTGGATCTCACATGTGCAGTCCATAGAGCGTAACTAAGGAGCATGGGATATTTCTTTAAATAGATGAATGATAATAATAAATAACAACAAAGAACAAATATTAAAAATGAACACTTTTTTTAAAAAATATAATTAAACTATATATATATATATTATATATGATATATTTTTTTTTTTTTTTTTTTTTTTTGTTTTTTTTTAAATGTAGTATTTTTGTTTATTTTTATATTTTGTTATTTTTGTGTTGTTGTTAATGATTGAAGAGGACTGATTCAGAATGGACATTTCTCTAATAGTTTCACTCTAGCTGGACAGCTGTTTTTCTAAATATAAATGTTTTTGTCTGGATTGGAGCAGATTATTTTTCTGCCCGTATACTCTCAGTCTGAGCGTGTAAAGAGACCTCTGAAGGCATCATGTGACGGGAATTCCACAAACTCTTTTCTCCTTCAGAACTTCAGCCGAGAGATTATCAGCCCGCTGGATTTATCCCCATTTACTTCAGCAAACACCGTTGGACACCGTGAGAGAGAGTTAGCTTGCTAAAGCAGTTTGCTAAAACTTTACAGCAGTCTGCTGACAGAGCATCGTGCTCGCAACGCCAGTGTCACTGGTTCGATTCTGCACGTACTGATACTTACATGCAGGATCCTTCAGGAAAAGTATTTTTGTTGTTGTTGTTGAAAACACTTGAGATATTAATGCATATTAATCTCATTCGTGATTTGTCTTTCCGTGCTGGTGAACATATGCAAGATTTTTCAGGTGTGTATGAATTTTATCTCCAAACAGTACAGTAAAAATATACAGCTATGAAATGCAGCTCAGATCATTTGATATTTGGAGAATCTGGTGAGAAATGTTTGCGTTTATATCAAGAGCAAGGCAAATCTTAACACAATTTGAGACATTGTTGAGTGCTTTCCTCTGTATAGTTTTATCTATATTTCATCTCTTTGTTGGCTAAAAGGATATTAAATAGATCTCACTGGTGATTTTACTTTCATTGTAGTCCGATGTAAATGCTGAAACTGTGCTCATTTAGGAGGAAGTGATGTTGTGTAGTTGATTGGTTTAGATTAGCTGTGTTCCTCGTCAGTCTAATCCTCACATTGACCCTGCAGCACAAAAGCAGTGTTAAGTCGCTGGGGGATATTTGTAGCAATAGCCAACAATACATTGTATGGGTCACAATTATACATTTCTCTTTTATGCCAAAAATCATTAGAATATTAAGTAAAGATCATGTTCCATGAAGATATTTAGTACATTTCCTACTGTAAATATATCAAAACGTAATTTTTGATTAGTAGTATGAGTTGCTAAGAACTTCATTTGAACAACTTTAAAAATGATTTTCTAAATATTTAGATTTTTTTGCAACCTCAGATTCCAGATTTTCAAATATTGTCCTATCCTAACAAACCATACATCAATGGAAAGCATATTTATTATTATCTCCCTGCTTCACAGCTCTGAGAGGATGAGAGCTCAGGTTTCGCTGCTGGATGACGTTTCTTTCGACTGTGCTGATCACAAGGTGTTTGTTTAATGTCCAGTGTGTTTTGGAGTGACATAACTTCATAGTTCATGTGCTTATTTTTTTTTAGTTTTGCTGGTTTAATGTGAGGAAGATTGCATGTCACTCCACAAAGTTTGGAGAAAACGTGCATCCAAGATGACGCTGTAGATTTGAATCGCTCACATCAGTGAGGATCAGACTGTTGCATCTGCATTTTCACAGTTTCTAATAAACTTACAAGCCAACTGGCAAGTAATCGATGATTTCTTTACTCACCAAAGCCAGTTTTTACTTTCAGTTAACAGAGTGAGTGTTCAGTTTGGACCCTGGACAACACTATACCCTACAGACAAACATCATATGAAGCTCTCTGTCCGTTCATCTGCACTAAAACATCGGTTCGGTCGGCCATGTGATTGCGTGCGCTTCTCGTTTCCACGTATTGTGTGATGCATCAGACTCGAAGCTCCTGGAGAAATATCACGGCTCATTTCAGATCTCAGACACGATTCATTTCCCATTGTCTCTGTTTGTGCATCATAATAATGTGTGTAAGATTTTGCGTGGAGAAAAAAAACTCAGGTGTCAACATGTTCATTTGCAGGAAGGGCTGGTGTGACTGGCACTCGTGTGCTGCTCAGGTGTGAAAACACGCGTGTCGTCATTTGGACATGCTGCCGTGTTGTGCAGGTTTGAGCTGTATAAATTAGCAGAATGAGTTTGATGGCCACGTTCTGGAGAAGAAAAAACGAGATAAAGAAATGTATAACATTTGCATCATTTATTCTCTGAAGTCTGATATTTGTGATATTTAAAAATGAGTCCCACAAATTGTCCTCAGAGGTTTTAAATATGTATATGCCCACACATTTAGCATATTACATTACTATAATAATTATACACTCAATCCCTAACCCTACAAGAAAGCATAAGATATTTTGTACTTCATTTATTTGAAAAACAAACAAATAATATTAGAATAATACAAATAATAGGGCATTGTTGCATAACTTAATGAATAATAACTTCATTTAGTTGTTGATTTATTGATGTGTTGGTTTGCTTGATAATACTATATATATACATACTGTATAAATTCAATGTTTTATTTAGGTATTTCTCATAAAGTGCTACCAGGATGGGTAATACACAGGAATTCGATAGAATAGCTAGATAGATAGAGATAGTAGATAGATAGATGATAGATAGAAATCCACAATATAAATTAATCTATATATAATAGACTATATACTAATACTAAATATAATATATATACTAGTATTTTTTTTTGTTTTTTTTATTTTCAACCTATGATATAAACCTATCTCTTGCAAGAAATTAGTCTGCTACTAAAAGACATCAAACACACACGACACAACACACACCCAACACAACACATACACAGACAGAAGCACACACACAACCACACACACACCCACACACACACACCACACACACACCAACACAGACACACACACACACACAACAAAACACACACACACACACAAAAGACCAGACACACACAAACACCAAACACACACACAGACACAGAGAGACAGACACACACACAAACACACACAACACAACAACACACACACACACACAAAAAAAAAAAAAAAAACAAACACACACACAAACACACACCCACACAAGACCAGACACACACACACACACACACACAAAAAAAAAAAAAACACACACACACACCAACACACACACACACAACACACACACAACACAACAGGACCACACACCCACCCCACACACACACACCCACACACACAACACAACACACACATACACACAGACACACAAACACACACACACACCCACACACACACAAACACCAACACACACACACACACCCACACACACACACACAGCCAGCAACCACAAACACACACACACACACCAGTCCACAACAGACAGCGACACACAACACACACACAAAAATACACATATACAGAGCTGTTCCTCTTCTTTGCATGTTGTCGGTTTTCTATCTGGCAACGGTCAGGCAATCAATAAGAGATGTGTAGATATCTGATCATGACATCAGGAACCCAACACACACACACACACTCCTCCATATTTCAGTTCATTTATTTTCATAGCAGAGATGAAGATTATTAACCCATCATATCAGCCTTCATCTGTTTATGAGCCTTCAGAAAAGGAGAAGTCCGCTTATTTGAGGTGTGAGATTTTGACATCGGTTCTGTATTTAGTGTTTTAATCATCTCACCATCAGCACGGCCCGGGAAATTGTTGAAATTGCCGTCCTGGCTTGTTGCTTTAACCTTAGGTAAAAGTGTGCCAAGGAGACACGCACACACACACACACACACAACACACACACACACTCACACAACACGCGTTTTCCTGTCCAAGGGGCTGGGTGTTTGTTGTGGTTTAAGGACACCTCTGACTCTGCGGAGAAAAGCCTTGTCGCGCACAGCGACCCGTCAAAGCAAGTACGAGCCACGTGCCACGTCGAGGGTAGCAGCTGTCACACACAGATGTCAAACAAACACCTCCTCAGGTAGCGCTGGGATAATCATACAGACAGCGTGTCCTCAGCCTTTCCACAGGACGAGCCCCGCGGCTGCGCTTCAGAGCCTTTACCTGCCCGTGTGTGTATGTGTGTGTGTGTGTGTGTGTGTGTGAGTGAGTGAGTGAGTGAGTGAGTGTGTGTGTGGGTGTGTGTGTGTGTGGTGTGTTTGTGTTGTCTGTCGTCTGTGTATGGTGTGTCGGTGTGTGTGTCTGTGTTGTTATGTGATGTGGGTCAGTTGTGTGTGTGTGGGTGTGTGTGTCTGTCTGTGTGTGTGTGTGGTGTAGCGTGCGTTGTGTTCCTTGATGGTAAGGGAGTGAGGGGATGTGGGTGGGGAGGTGAAGTGATTGGGTGTTGAGTGTGTGTGTGTGGGTGTGTTGTGAGGTTGGTGATCGGGAGTGAGTGTGTGTGTGTGTTGTGTGTGTGTGTTGTATTGTATGTATGTGTGTTGTGTGTGTGTGTGAGGTGGCTTGAGTAGGGTGGGGGGTGTGGAGTGGTGCCCCCTGGTGTGGTGTGTGTGTGTGTGTGTGTGTGTGTGAGTGAGTGATTGTGTGTGTGTGTGTGTGTGTGTGTGTTGTGTTGTGGGGTTGTATGTGTGTGTTGGAAGTGTGGTGTGGATTGGTGGTGTGGTGTGAGTGCGGTGGTGTGTGTGTGTTTTTGTGTGTGTAGGTTGTGTGCCTGTGTGTGTGTGTGTGTGACAGAGAGAGTGTGTGTGTGTGTGTGTGTGCTTTCATTCGCTCGGTGCATCATAGAAGTTAACTGGCACTGTTAATGCTTTACAACTCACACCTGGTATAATTAACTTGCATGAGCGGCTGTGTATTTTACTCGAAACCCAGAGGAACATTTATTTTGTCGCTTTAGATTCAACTTTAGTTCCTCAGGAGATCATCCACAAGTCAATAGAGTATAGAGCTATACAATGAACATGGATAGCTGTTCATTTGGTATTTGATGAGAGATGTTTGTGTTCATATTAAGATCTCTTGCTTTTGTGGACTTTGTCATTTGGGAAAATGTGAGAACGGTGTGAAGCTTCTCTCTTTCTGACAGGAGGGCCATCAGATGATTTGCAATTGAGATTTTAAAGAGTTTTATTCGTGCTTTTTCTTTCCTGTGTGAATGAAACACTCGCTGACACTGAGATTTGATGGTTTATGTAAGTTATTGGGGTTTCGGAGTCTCTTTAGGTCTGTTTGGAGCAGTCACACTTCACAAACGTTATCAGTGCTCATAATTAGTGAAGGGACGGCCGGTGAAAGCGTTTCTCTCAGTAATTAAAGTAATGAAATATTCATTTCTGCCTTTTCTGAGAGGAGTGGGCAGATCTATTACAATAGCAGACAGTCTCATCTGCAATTAGCGTGCACACACACACACACACACACACACACACGTGGTCTTTTTAACCTTGTGTGTGAGTTCCCTGTCCGACGCAGAGGTTACCTTTTCCCGACGGTGCAAAATCGACTTGACGTAAGCGTTCATCAGTCGCAGGACTCAGCCCTCGAGGTATTTGCATCAAATCAACTCAGTCAAGCTACGAGAAGCTGACAGCAGAGAGACAGACAGCCAGAGAGAGAGAGACAGCGCTGATGGTGTGTGTGTATCGTGGGTGTTTGGGGTCAAAGTGTGTGTTCAGAGGTGTGAGAGAGCTGCACGCACGTCAGGTGTAAACTCAAGAACACGCACACTTTGTTCTGTGTCTCTCTGTAGAGGTTTACTTTCAGTTCACACAGTGTCGTGAGAGAGTGTATGATTGTGGTTTGATGAATTTATTATGTGTGTTTGACTGTTTGAGGGTTTACTTAGTTTATAGTTTGGAGCCAAAATTCACCTGACTACAACCCAGTGAGGATTACTTTAATATTTTTTATTATAAGTTTTTTTTTTTTTAAAATTAAATACTACTTGTGTTCATCAAGGACGCATTCAATTGATCAAAAGTGACACTAAAGACATTTATGAACTTGCAAAAGTTTTCTATTTCAAATGCATGCTGTTCTTTTGAACTTTCTATTCATCTGTGAATCCTGAAAAAAAAATGTATCACAGTTTCCACAAAACATATCGTGCTGCACAACTGTTTTCAACATTGATAGTAATAGTAAATGTTTCTTGAGCAGCAGATCAGCATATTATACTGATTTCTGAAGATCATGTGACACTGAAGACTGGAGGAATGATGCTGAAAATTCTTTCTTTCTTTTTTTTAAAATGATCTTAATTTAAATATAATTACAATTATGTAGTGCTTAAGTAGATGAAACAGTGAGAAATGGTTAGTGGTAAATCTTTTAATTATTATTTATGGAATTTTTCAAAAGACAGAACTGTTTATGGGATTTAGATATTGGCTCTAATGTGTAGCAATCATTTTTAGTGTGTGTGTGTGTGTGTGTGTGTGAATATTTACTGTCATGTATTTCATCAGTCTTGACAAAACATATTTCTCGACAGTCACAATATTATTTCAGATCAAAAGCTGCATCAGCTCCACACACACACCACACACACACACACACACACACACAGAGCGTGGAACTGTAATAGAGCTTAACTTTGTGAAAGGCATTACAGCAGTGAGCTTCTGTTAGGTCGCTTTGGCCAAATGAAAGATGAAAAGGTTTGTGTTTGACATGAAAATATTGCGCAATTATTTTCTGGAATATTCTTCAGTGCAGCTTTAGAGAGCACAGATAAGTCCTGAAGTGTTGAAAGTTTTAGTGAATATCTGCTCCAGTTCTGTCTCTGCCTCACTACAAAGCCCAAATACTCGGCAAGTTCATCGCGAAAATGCCTCAAATCCCCCAAGAGGAAAAAAAGAGGAGAGAGAGAGAGACTCCTTTGTGTGCGGCTTTATTACACTTTTATTCATCTCTCACATACGCACATACTGAGATGAGTGTGTTTCTCAACCTGTCTCTCAGGTGCAGCTCACCTGAACGTTAACCTCTTTAAGAGTCACATTACTCCTGCTTTGACTGAGCATAGCTGGTGTCTAAAGCTCAAATGCAGAGTGTGTGTCCGTGTTTATCACAGTGACATTAATAAAAGCCGCCCTCTCCAACAGAGAGACCAATTAAATCCCAAGGAACACAGCCGGAATCTCCTGCAAAGCCAGTGATGTTTTCAGACAGCAGATCCACTCCGGCACACACAGAGTTAACCGAATTAAACAATTTGCAAACAGATAGTCAAGTCAGTCTAAGACTTTTTTCCCCATGCAAAACAATTACTAAATTACAGTACATAAAAACTGTTCTCTGACGGTATTTATGCAATCAACATAACCAAGAAACAAAACAATTGAATGTGAAAAAAATCATCATTCATCTGCATTATAATTGCCGCTTTTCCTCATGTACACGGCGGTTAATTAAAATTGTGATTAAATCCATCTCTGCCGCCTAAGATGTCTTTCCCGAAACAGGTGGTACGGAATTTAAAAGTGAAGAGAAAAGCGTAATTAGCATTGGAAATTGAGAAATTGCCTGCAAGAATCGGTGTTAATTTCATTCTCTGATGAGGTGATTTATAACGGCGGCTCAGCCGAGACTCATCCGCGCCTTTCCCAGCATGCACTGTGAATGTGTTTGCTAAATATTTGAAGTGTTTTAAGGCAGAGAGCTGCACATTTACCGCGGCTGATGGCTTCAAACCCGGAGCTTGTCTCTTCTGACACGCGTTTTCAAACGTGGATTTAACAGCCAATCAAGAGAATGTTTATCTGCCGTCTACAGCGAGGAGACCATAATAACGCCACCACGCTTTCTAAGACATCTCGATCCAGCAGCGGTGGATTCTGGCCTGTCTGGGAACACACTGATAGACTTACATCTGAACTCTCTCCGCTCTAATTACTCAAGCACTCGTCAGATGGAGATGCTGATTACAGAGAGATTTATATCGCTGCTCCGAGAGCGGTTGGTTACTTCAGCTATTGAGTCTGATCTTGTCGCGCAGAAAGTATTTGGACACTTAAAATATCATTGTATTAGATATCAAATATGAAAATGCATGCTTGCCTAGTTAATCAACTGATGTTGTTATGCCTTTCTTTACAATAAATATAGTTGCTTTTGTAAACTGGAGAAAAAAAAGTGGTGTAGGATTTACTTTGAAATCATTTTAACTCAGAAGTCACTTGTAAATAATTACAAAGAAACAGCAAGTAACATGTTGAATTAAATGTGAAATTTTAAAGTAAAAAGACTGAAGTAGTAATTTCTTTTAAAACCTACTCAAATAATTTATTAACAACTTCTGTTTGTTTGTTTGTTTTTTACATCGTACACTTAAAAAAATGATGTAGAAATAATTTTCATTTAGAAATTGCTGGTGAATTTCACAAATAATTACAAAGAAATGGCAAGTAACACTGAATTAAAGGTGAAATTTTAAAGTAAAAAGACTGAAGTAGTATTTTCTTGTAAAACTTACTCAAATAATCTTGGATTTTTTAACAACTTCTAAAAATATTTTTTTACAGTGTACATTGAAATAAAATTGTTATAGAAATAAGTTTCACTCAAAAATCGGTAGTACATTTTACAATTAATTGTATCATTGAATTAAATGTGAATTGTTTTAGTATAAAGACTGAAATAGTATTTTCTTGTAAAACAAACTTTAGTAATATTTGATTTACTTTTTTTTGACAGCGTATCTAATACAAAGACATCATTTTTAAGCATGAAGAAGTGAATGAATACTGTTTGGAGTCGCTGTAATCATTTTATCTAATGCTGTATGTTTTAGGAATGGATCATATATCTATGGTATACTATTTAGTGATGGTGAAAAAAGGTGTATTCATGTAATTACAAAATGCAACAATGTCAGATGTTAGTAGAAACGGAAAAACAACACCCTTAGCATTTCATTCTTTCATTTATCGCCCGAGAGAGTTTTAAAACAAACACACACGACCACAAACACACACACACCAGACACAACACACACACACACACACACCACACTACACACACACACACAAAC
Organism: Sinocyclocheilus anophthalmus; assembly: GCA_018155175.1. NCBI lineage: Eukaryota > Metazoa > Chordata > Actinopteri > Cypriniformes > Cyprinidae > Sinocyclocheilus > Sinocyclocheilus anophthalmus. The sequence continues at coordinate 66,224 of JADLZN010007624.1, read as the reverse complement.
ACACACCACCACACACACAAACTCCACACACACCACACACACACACACACAAAACAACACACACACACACCACACACACACACAACACACACAACACCACACAAACAAACACACCACATACCACACACACACACACACACACAACACTCGGCTCAGTTTACGCCGTGGGTTTTCCTGGCCGCAGTTATGTGACAAACTGTCACCACTTTTCTGCGGGTGTCAGGGTGTGTTTGTAGTGCTGTGTGTTTGCTGTGTTCTGAGATTCAAGGTACTGCTTCTGTTCAGCATGTCAAATGTAGCCCACACATGGCTCCTTATCTCCAAAGACCCCAAACACAGCGGACACACACACACACACACACACAAGCTTCCCAGAATTTCCCTTTATTATGATTTCATCCTATTGCTCTTGGAGTCACTCGACTGCTTGGGTCATGTGTGATCTGACAGGTATTCCAGAGCGTAGTGACCCTTACGCGCCCAACCATAAACTGAGCTGTCACCCACACACACACACACACACACACACGAACACACACCGTTATGCATCGGGGTTGTGGAACTGAAGGGATGTTGGTGTGAATGTCTTTCTTTTAGTGTTGAGTTGATTTGGTGTAGCATACAGCAGGAGCCCTGTGTTTTGCATGTGAAGGTGAATTGTTTTAATTTTGTGATTATTTAGACAATATTTGTAGATCCGGTCTGTCAGTGAGAGGCCAGGAAATGCTGTTTTCGTAGTTGCACAGTGAGTCCGTTATCCAGATCGGAAAGCATGGTTTCATGTGATCATTTAGATTAATCTATTGTAATACGACACAAATTCTCCAGTGAAATAAATGACTGGCTTACGTGCCAAGGCTTTGCCTGACAAGCTGAGGTGAATATATTTACATAATCAATCGCGGGGCAAATATTTAACCAATGTGTGGATTCCATGCATAGAAAATAAGACACTGATTGTCGAGACAATAGTAAAGTGTTTTATATGCACAGAATGTGCTTCTGTGTTCTGCTTAAATCTAACACTGCATTGATTTTCCAAAAAAAAAAAAAAGAATATATTTTATACTGTACAGATTCTTAAGCAGCAATCCTCAATATTTTGACTATTTCGGAATTATTATTTTTATTATGATTTTTTTTTTTAATAGTTGTTGTTATTATTATGGCTGCCAATTAAAACCTTCTGATTGTAATTTCCTAAAGTGCACATCGCTTCTTTAATTTCATAGAACATCAGATTTGCTTGGTTCTTTCTATGATTTAATTTTGCGAACATAATATTAAGTAATTGGTGGCATACTGACATACACTACTGTTTAAAAGTTTGTAAGCATTTTTTTTTTGAAGAAGAAATGAATAGCTTTATTCAGCAATGATGCATTAAACTGATCAAAAGTGACAATACATACATACATTTATAATGTTCTAAATTATTTCTATTTCAATAAATGCTGTTCTTTTGAACTTTCTATTCTTCAGAGAATCCTGAAAAATATAATGAATCACGGTTTCCACAAAAATATTGGGCAATAATCAGAAATGTTTCTTGAGCAGCAAATCAGCATATTATACTGATTTCTGAAGATCATGTGACACTGAAGACTGGAGGAATGATGCTGAAAATTCAGCTGCGTATCACAGAAATAAATTACATTTTATAATATATTCACATAGAAAACAGTTATTTTAAATTGTAAAAATATTTCACAAATTTACTGTATTTTTGATCAAATAAATGCAGACTTAGTAAATATAAGAGACTTCAAAAAACCAACCAACATTAGAAAATCTTACTGGATGACCTTTTACAGACTTCTGAATGAGGCTTTTTCATGTTTGTTTTAGGGTGTCTTGACATTTTTCAAATTTATTTATTTTTAATCAGACATATCCCAAATATTTAGTGCAACAGTGTATGTAGAACTTTCTGAATTGTATGCATTCTGAGCTTTCTTTCAGCAGGCCCAGATTCTGTGTGTGTCTGTATATCAGCAAACATACACTATAGAGCCCAAACAAAGAGAAGAAACGCACGCTTTAAAACAACTAGGCTAGTGTTGAGTTCATTTTCTGGGCCTTTTTCAAACGTAGTAGATGTAGGTGAGCATAATTCATCCTAATCCTGCATGAGCTCCTGCTCAGTGTGTGATAGACAGACAGCAGCCCAGCACACACAAACGCACGCACGCAACACACACAAAACACACACAACACAACACACACAGCACGCACGACGCACGCACCACACACACACACGCAGCAAGCACACTCACACGCACGCACACAAACACACACACACAAACCCACACGCACGCACGCACGCACGCACGCACACACACACACACACACACACTCACACACACACACACACACACACGCCTTTAAATGTGTAGAGAGAGAGAGAGGCGAGTATTGCTGGATTTCACAGGTAACTGGATTACGTGGGCACATAATTGATCCATTTGGGGGGAAAATGACGGAGCTCTAAGCTTTAGAAATGGAGTTTATGAAACAGGCATTCGTAAATACAAAGGAATCAATATGTCAATTTTATTACATCTTCAGGGCAGATGAGTTTTAACAGAGCCCTGTCTTATTTTCCATGTGTGTGTTTCACACTACAGGTCCTGGGTGGCTGTTCTGTTTGATGTCTGTGTTTTATTGCATTCGCGAGCGGCTCGTTCTGCCCAGTTTGACCGTCTGCAGAAGCGCTGCCAGAAAAATATGTTTGTCAGCGCTGCTGGCGGCGGCCGTGAGAACAATCCCTATACGACGGAGCCTTTTAGTGCGTCGAGAAAAGACAATAAAGCATTCCTCGCTCGTCAAGCCATCCATTTATAATGCAGGAAAGTGGAGTAAGAGCATTTCTGCATTTTCATCAGTAAAATATTCACATTTCATTTACACCGTCGCACAGCCCAACTCACTTTTATTACTCAGCCAAGCTTCGGCTCTAATTTAAATGAATTATGCAGGTGAAAACTGATGCAAACAGACAGAAATGCAACGCTTGCTGCGGTGTTGCTTTCGTGCTGTCGAATTAAAACACGGCACGAGAAAGCAGAACCCTCAACCCTGAAGAAGAAGAAGAGGGAAACATGCAATTACTCGGCCTGGTTTGCTGGCATTTGTCGAGCACTATTATACTAGTTCATTTACCAGCAAGTAAATAAGCAGAAGTTGGTGATGCTTGCATTTTTAATTCTCGTTCACTGACTGACATCTGCTATCAATGTTTGGCAGATGTGCGTGAGGAACGCCCGATTATCCGTCCCTCGCCCGCAGAACGGATGACTGCTCGGCCAGATCGCGTTTACGCACATGCATGCATGTATATGTGTGCGGCTGCTGAATTAATTACATATGTGACCCTGGGCCACAAAACCAGTCTTAAGTGTCAATATTTCGAACTTGAGATTTATGCATCATCTGAAAGCTGAATAAATATCTTTCCATGATGTATGGTTTGTTAGGATAGAACAATATTTGGTCGAGATACAACTATTTGAAAATCTGGAATCTGAGGGTGCAACAAAATCTAAATATTGAGAAAATCATCTTAAGTTGCCCAGACAAAGTTCTTAGCAATGCATATTACTAATCAAAAGTTTTGCTATATTTACGGTAGGAAATTTACTAAATATCTTCATGGAACATGATCTTTACTTAATATCCTAATGACTTTTGGCATAAAATAAAAATGTATAATTTTGACCCATACAATGTATTGTTGGCTATTGCTACAAATATACCTTAACACTGCTTTTGTGCTCCAGGGTCACATATGTTAGCACCATGTCTTCTCATTCACAGATGAACGTGTCGCACTTTCACAGCGGTCACTCTCCTGTAAGCTCACCTTCACTCGTGTGAACCGCAAACCTGCGATAATGAGAGCAGATACTCCAGGCCTGAAGCGCTTCGAAACACACAAAGAGTCGGATCTGGATCGTATCGCCGAAGATCAGATCTGGCGGCTTTTTGTGACGGTGGTATTTCACGTCGGATTGTTTGCTGTCTGTTTTCAGATAGCCATCAGTCGCTGCTTTCCGCTCTTTCAGACGGCACAAAGACCTTATCGTGGATTATTCTCTAGAAACGAACACATCACACGCTGCGAGACGAGACTCTTTTAGTCTTGGAAGTTTGTCAAGAGTCCAAGGCCCGTAGAAAGCATGCATCGCACTTGAAATCGCTGTAATGTCTCAGTTGTTGAGTTGCTTTCTTGACACAAAGTCTCCTGTGATGTCAGATGATCCTGTAATGATACAGGACTCAATTTGTGCTCAGATTTGCTCAGTATGAACTCAAACACTTCTCAACACTGATTTACTCAGAAAACTATGTAATTACAAAGAAATGGCAAGTAGCAGTGAAGTAAACATGACATTTTAAAGTAGAAAGACTGAAATCGTATTTTCCTGTAAAATGTTCTTCAATAATCCTTGTTTTATTTACAGTTCCGCAAAAACTGATTGATGATCTCCTCCTCAGAAGATTTTTTTTCTTGAGAAAAAGTCTCTTGTAAGTCTCAGATTTGCATGATCTAAGTCAGAGATCTCAATATGAACTCAAATATTTCTTCTAAAAGATCTAAGCTGCCACAGAGGAAAAACATATATATTATATTATAATAGATTGCTATATTAAATATAGCCTTCACTCAGAAATCGCGAAGACACAGCAAGTAAACACTGAATTTTTTTTATACATTAAACATGAAGTAGAAAGACTAAAATAGTATTTTGTTGTACTCTTTGTTTGGATTTACAACTTCATAAAAAAAAATATATATTTTACAGTGTATCCATGTTCATTTTAACACTCTGTTAGTGTATGACAACTATTGACTCATTTGTCTCTATTTTTGTCTCCTAAAAACCTTGATGCTTAGATGAAGCATAACTTACACCATCAAAGGGAAACCTCTGAGCGATAACATGCACCTCTGGGGGCGGCGGGTAAAGCGTGTGTGTGTGTGTGTGTGTGGGGTTGTGAGAGAGGTGTGTGTGTGTGTGTGTTAATGAGGACACAAATTTGTATAATAACATGGGTAGGACATAGGTATTACAACGAGAAGGTGAATTATGAGGACATTTTCAGTGTCCCCGTAATTCAAAAGGCTTAAAATTAATCAGAAGTTAGGTTTTTTTTGAAAATCTAAAAAAAATGCAGAAAGTTTCCTGTAAGGGTAGGTTTAGGGGTAGGGTTGGTGTAGGGCAATAGACTATACGGTCTGTACAGTATAAAAACCACTACGCCTATGGGGAGTCCCCACACCCATAAAAGAGCAAACTGGTGTGTAGTCGTGTGTGAGTGTGTGTGTGTGTCATGGGGGTGTGTGCGTGGTGTGAGTGATGGGGGGTGTGTGGTGTGGGTGAGTGATAGTGTGTGGTGTGTCGTGTGTGTCGTGAGTGTTTTTGTTGCCATGTGGTGTTGTGAGTGTGTTTTACCACGTGTGTGTGTGCCGGTATGAAAAGCTGGAGTGTGTGGGTGCGTGTGGCAGTCTTGTGTGTGTGATGTGTGGGTGTGTTCAGTGAGTGTGTGTGTGACGGTGGTGTGCGTCGTTTGTGGAGTTGTGTGTGTGTGTGTGTGAGTGAGTTGTGTGTGTGTGTGTGTGTATGGTGTGAGTGTGTGTGTGTGTGTGTGTGCGTGTTTCCCGCTTGTGTGTGTGTGCGGTGTGTTGTCTGTGGTGCGTGTGTGTGGGTGTGGGTGTGTGCGTGTGTGTGTGTGTGCGTGTGTGTGTGTGTGAGTGAGTGAGGTGTGTGTGGTGTGTGTGTGTGTGAGTGTCTGTGAATGTGTGTGTGTGTGTCTGTGAGTGTGAGTGAGTGGGTGGCGTGGTGGTGTGTCGGTGTGTGTGAGGGGTGTGTGTGTGTGTGTGTGCGTGGTGTGTGAGAGTGTGTGTGTGTGAGAAAGAGAATGTGTGTGTGTGTGTGCGCGTGTGAGTGGGTGTGTGTGTGTATGGTGTGTTGGTGTACGTTGTGTGAGTGATTGGAGTGAGTGCGGTATTTTGTGTGTGTGTGTGTGTGTGTGTTGGAGAGTGTGGGAGTGTGTGTGAGTGTGTTGTGTGTGTGAGTGTTGTGAGTGCGTGCGTGTTGTGTTGGGAGTTGTGTGGTGGTGTGTGTGTGATGCTCTTTGTGTGTATGTGTGAAAAAAGGTTTTTTGTGTGTGTGTGTTTTTTTTGTGTGTGTGTGTGTGTGTGTGTCGGAGATGGTGAGTGTGTGTGTGTGTGTGTGTCGTGTGGTGTGTGTGAGGAGATGTGTGTGTGTGTGAGGGGATGTTGAGGGGTGAGGTGTGTGGTGTGTGTGTTTGTGTGTGTGTGTATAATTGTGTGTGTGTGTGTGTGTGAGTGGTGTGTGTGTGTGTGTGTGAGTGTGAGTGTGGTGTGTGAGTGTGTGTGTGTGTGTGTGTGTTGTGTGTGTGTGAAGTGTGTGTGTGAGTGTGTGTGTTTAGATGCTGTTGGTCTAGTGTGTGTAGGCTGGTCTGTGTTCTACTGTACTCTTGCGAGTCGTCAGTAACACGTCGTACAAATGAAACACTTTTTTTCTCACATGGACCAGAATGAAGCGCGTCTTCCCCTCCCTCCTGTCTGTTGACTGATTTCAATAGCTGCATGTCTCTCACACATTGGCGTGTCTCCTCTCTGCGTCACTATGAGCCGATCCATGAGTGTGTATGTGTACATTGACTTCACACTGATAGCACAGGCCTGTTACTATAGTACCACTCTATTACTGTGCCCAGGGCGGTATTTTGCAGATATTTCTAGGTTCTAGGCAGACTATTAAGCCAAAAAAAAAAAAAAAAAACATAAAAAATGCATTTTAAGGAACTGAATTCAAAAGAAAGAGTATTATTTTCAAGTGGCAATTCTGATTTTTTTTGGGGTCATTTTTATTAACTTTTACTGTTTTTAAAATATTTATATAGGTATGTAAGTTGTAGTTTTTTATTTTATTTTGTTAGGTGTATAATTATTTTAGTACTTCAACTTCTTAAAACAAACTAAAATCGAAATCTTGCCCTCGGCACTAGCAGAATTTTTATTATTATTTATTTATTCATTTTTTAGTACTTCAAGTTAAACTAAATAAAAATGAGAAATAAAGCGCCTGGCAATTTAATTTAATTAATTTAATTTAATTTAATTTATTAATTTAATATTAAGTTTTAATTGTAATTTTTATTTTATTTTATGGATTTTATTTTATGTTTCAAGTAGTTGTTAAACCTGTGTAGTTATGGTTTTGTTTTAATTTAAATTTTAGTTAACAATAATAAACCTGGTGCAAACTAAAACATGATCACATCATATGCAGTGCGTAGAATACGTTGAGATTAAAGTGTGTGTGTGTGTGTGTGTGTGTGTTGTGTTTGTATTGTAATTGTGACTCGGGGGGGAGCTGCTGTTGACCTCAGATGTGGGTTAAATGCAGATTGAAGAGACTCAGGGCAAGTGAAATTACGGGTTAGTGGCCAGGGGTCAGTCGATCAAAAGAGCCAGCAGAGAGACGCTCTCCTCCCGCTGTCTGTCTCTCTGTCTGACCCGCTGTATCTACACACCTAAACACTGCTTTAGCTAAAACTACCTTTATTTGCATTTCTGTCATTTGCTCATTGCTGTTTCCAGATGATTTGTAATGGTGCTCAAGTCACTCATCACTACTATAGTGTGTGTGTCATCCTGCGGATTTGAAATGATTCCTCGGATCACGTGTGTCGTTGAGGAGATTGTTCTAAGGGTGTACACTATTTTCACCTGCAGGATCATAAAACATGAAAAAATCGCACAGATGCATCTAGTTTGTAGATGAGTTTCTCTATTATTGTCCGTCAGTGTTTATTTCACGTCTTAAATGTCATCTGGCTGTGAGATCTCTCTGTGAGCTTTAACAAAAGATATAGATAACACAAGACACCAAATTAATCAATACTCTCTTTTTCTCTCTTTCTCTGTCTCTCTGGCCGGTGCTGCTGATTGGCTGTGGATCCGCTCTCTTCAAATCAACAGCAGGTAAGCTGATTTTAATATTCACCAGCTTCCTTTATGTATATATATATGCACACAAACACGATGCAGGTGGAGCAGAGCTCATGAGTTTGTCCTGTAACTTTGAATGCATGTGGATAAAAGCTCCAAGGAAAAGGCCAGGACAAGTGTCACACACACTACAACACACACACATATAGTTGTGTTTTTATCCGTACATGTCCGTATTGGGCCGTGTCGAATACCTCGCACTTAATTACTATTTATTGGAAGTCCCACTCATCCTCTTTTATCGCTCCTCTAAATAATTTCCTCAAATAAGAGGGTTTCGGGCTCCTGCGTCTCAGCTTCCACCTATCAAAGTTTAATCGAAGCCGCATTTTAGTTTTTGAATAAAGAACACTTAAAAAATTTAGATGCAAATTATTCTGCATTATTCATGCTCTCGTCGTCCTTGTAGATTTAAACATTTGCAAGGCCACCTTGATTTGAGTCATTACCTCGACTCGGGCTGTTCCGTCATGAATAAGGTATTTCCTACAAGTGCAGCACTCGCCTGATGAGCTTTTAAAGGGCCTTTACACTCCGTCTGTGCAGCGTGCATGAGCGAACCGAGCGAAATCCGTCTCAGGTGGTGGATCCTGACAGGAGAGAGAGACTCTTTTCTCTGCGAAGTCTCGGATCGCTCCGCTCTTTGGGAACTCAAGCAACTTTACCTGAAAGCCAGAAGAGATCCTCAGAAATAAGCCAGCTTTGTGTGAGCAAACTGGAGAATCCTGCTCAATTTGTGCTCCCTTTGTAGCGACGAGGGGCGAAGAGCCCTCGAGAGGCCCCCATCGGAAAAGCTGCGGGAGAGAGACAGAAGTGATTTTAATTACCGACGAAGATGTCGCTGCTCTCGCGATCCCAGATGTACTGGAGGTAACGGTACGGACTGACATGTGGGGATCAATGTGAATTTGCTTTTAGAGTTTTCAGATGTGGCTCGGTTTCACTTGAACACACACACACACACACACACACACACACACACACACACACACACACACACCACACACAACATCGCGGCACACAACACACCACAGACACACAGACGCAACGCTATAACAAACACACACACACACACCAGACGCCACGCAACACAACCCACACACACACCACACCCACACAAACCCATCACTGCGCACACACACAAGACACCACGGTACGCACACGCATAAAGCAAACAGCAAACACATCACAGAACGGCACACGCATAAACACAAACAACACCACCACCCACAACAACACACACACACACATAGAAGGATCGTGTGTTAGCGGAGGTGCAGAAGATGAAGCGGTGATGATATGATTTGAAACATCCTGGCTCTTAGCATCACTTAAATCTACCTCACAAGAACAAACTGGAGTCTTTAAATTATTCCTTTTCATCTGCATGCAAACAGCCATAAAATGATGAAATCTGCAGATCCCAGAAGCTTTTACTCTTAAAGTCTAAAGCACGGCCCAGATCTGCTGTAATGAAACTGTTGTTTGTTTGTTTGCCGAGAGAGAAAACCTGAGAGAAAGAGAGAGAAAGAGAGAGAAAGAGAGCGCTCCTGTGGCCCCTGCAAGAAAAATAAAGTAGTTGACACAGTGTCTCGATCATCTTTACTACCCGCTGGAAGAATTAATATTTAAACATTCTAATAATGCGGCTTGCCTTGCATGCACTTTTAAGCAAAGCAACAATATTTTTCACCTGGGGTAACACAATGATTTTTCTTCCTGCTGAGTGCAATTTCCCTTTCTAATGCGTCTGTGGAGCTTCCACCGTTGGGCAGGCCGACTTTCCTCTTTATTATTTCCCACTGAAAGAGAAAAAAATATTCATAGAGGTAAATATATTGAAATGAATTTTCGTGTCCATGAGCAAAGAAGAGCTCAGGCCGCCGTCTCTCCCTCCAAAGCGGTGTAATGATTGGAAAAAAAAACCTTATGCATTATGGGAGAAAGGGTGCGGAAAAATAAAAATATACATGCTCTGAAATCGTCTGCTATTTGAATATCCATAAAGCCAAATATCTAGCGCTTTCCTTCAAAACATCATCTGTTTTTATCTTTATTCATTTTCCCCACAATCGCTCCTGACAACTGGGGTGTCAAAAAAAAACAGATTTCGTTTGAACAAATGCGTATTACCTGGTGCACGATTTTCTCTTTCTTTCTTTTGCCTTAAAGCCTCTTTAAAAACCCACTAAACAGGTGATGCACCTGCAACACAATCACAGATCACAACAAACAGAAAAGAAAGGGCGTGTAGAAATGAGTGTCGATATTCCCGGTGGAGTCGAGCGGAAAGGATGCGTGCGGAGATCTGCTGTGTGTCACGGAAAATGGATTCCTGAAGCCTGAAGCCTTTGTAATTGATCACGAAAATGAATTGTTGAGTTGTGCGGGCAAATTGAACGACATAAATAAGAGTTATGATCTCCTCTTCTGTTTATGTGTAGCTGTACTAGTGCTGGACGACATAGTGAATATTTACAATATACTTGTGAGTGTGATATAAAATTAAGCAACACTGTGGATATGTGAGAAAGAGAGTGGAAATACAGATGTATTAATAGTGTTTTGCATTTAAACTTCAGTTGCAAAACACGACATTAGATTTGTTCGACTCCATTCAGAACTGATTCAAAACACTGATTCATTTGCATCATGCCAAACTGAGTTTCCATGTGGTATTTTCATGCATTCTTTAAAATATGTGCATAAATAATGATGTTTATTATTATGTATCATTATATCGATGCATATAATTGAAAATGATCAAATATAACGAAATAGGTTCACTTATGCATCAAGATATATAAGATAAGATCTTAAATATATCACCAAAAGTATCAAATATCAAGTTATTCGCTGTGATAGAAATGTTACAGTGCAAATGCAGGTGGACATTTTCAAACCTCATAGAGAATATTTACAATATAGTTGTGATTTAATATGCTGGCGATGTAAATTTAACAACACTGTGAATATATGAGAAAGAGAGTGGAAATACAGATTAAAAGTGAATGAATTAATGAATTAATGAATTTAAACCTCAGTTGCAAAAAAACCCAAAATGCATTAGATTTGTTTGAATTCATTTTGAATCAGTTCAGAACAGCCTTTTTATTGAACTGATTTAAAAACACTGATTCAGTGATTCATTTGTGTCATGCATAACTGTTCATGTTCAGTTTCTATGTGGCATTTTCATGTATTCTTTACAATATATGTGCATAAATAATGATGCTTATTTTTATGTATCATATTGGTGCATGCAATGATTAAATATAATTAAATAGGTTCACTTATGTATCAAGATATATATTAAATATCACCAAAAGTAAGTCCTTCTCTGCGATATGAATGTTACAGTGCAAATGTAGGGAAGTGCAATTTTCCCAATCAGCCTTTCATGTCAAATCTCTGGGCAACATAGTGAATATTTACAATGTAGTTGTAATTTAATGTGCCAGCAATACATAATTAAGCAACACTGTGTATATACTGTATGAGAAAGGGAGCGGTAATACAATTGTTTTAATAGTGTTTTTTAATAGTTCACAGGAGTCTCCATGTGGCATTTTCATATATGTAAAAAACAAAAAACAAACATGTATATTTAACATCAGCAAAAGACCCAAAAGAATCAAATATCAAGTCGTTCCCTGCAATATGAACGTTCCAGTGCAAATGCAGGTGGAAATTTTCCCCGTCAGCCTTTCATGTCGAACCTCCGGTGAGTTTTACTAAAGCACACACATACAAGCTTTTATGCACTTATTGCTCTCTAGAGCTCTTCAGAGAGATGCAGTTTTTCCTGCGACGTCTCACCTGATTGAAATCTAGCAGCTGCTGCGTTTCGTCTCTCATCTGTCGAGGTGGGAAAGAAACAGACGATTAGTTTCCACTTCACTCCGTTTGAGTCTCGTACGTCTCTGCGGCGCGTCAGACCGGCCTTTGAAAAGAGATCGCTCATGCTAAAGGGGCTCTGACAGGGCAAGGGCAACAGCCTCGGGTTCATCTCTACCCCACGGCAAAAACTAGCAGCGCTGCTTGCTACACACCACACCCACACACACACACACACACACACACACACACGCTCACACACACAGTCACACACACACACACACCCACACACACACACACCACACACACCTCAGCTCACACACCACACACACGCTCACACTACACGCTCACAACACCACCACTCCATGCCACACACACACACAAAAACACACACCACACCACACACACACACCCACACACAACACACACACGCTTACACACACACACCACAACACACACACCCACCACACACACTCACGCTCACTGCTCGCACACACACACACTCACACACCGCCTTCACTACACACACACACACACACACACACGCACACACACACACACACACACACACACACACACACACTCACACACACATACTTACACACACACACACACTCACACACACACACACACACACACGCTCACACCCCTGCTCGCTCGCACGCACCACGCACCCGACACACCCACACACGCTCACACACACACACACAAACACACAAAAAACACACACACACACAAACACACACACACACCAACACACACAACACACACTCACACACACACACACACACACTCGCACACACGCATGCACACACACACACACACACACACACACACAACACACACACACGTGTGCAGTGAACCAGGATGGGTTTAACACTAGATGACAGATTAAAGGAACAGTTCACGGAAAAACAAACTTCTGATATTATTTACTCATCCTCATGTTGTATTAGACCTGTAGACAGACTTTCTTCTGTGGAAGACGAAAAGAGATGTTTAGCAGAATGTGCGCGTTGCTCTTTTACATATAAAAATGATACAATAAAAACCTGTTAATTGATTAATGGTTAAAGTTCTCAAGAAACGACACCTATAAAGACAATTATAACGAATATAGCTGTATTAGTGTCCCCAACAACGTATAATTTTCTTTATTCTAAATGTGCGATGCAGTTTTGTTGTCTTTTGGCTTAAATACTTGAGCTCTTTAAAGCAGGATGGACTCTGATTGCTTGTTTTTTATTGTTCATCAGTTCATTGAAAAAAAAAAAAAAGAAGTCGATCTGAAAGTGATTCAAATTAAATTTTAACAATGATTTTTAAAACTATCTTTATCGTTATCAGTTTTTGTTCTTGGTGTTAAAAGGCCTTTACTCTATACAATGAAAAACTGTAATAGATTTCATGGAAAATTGTGTGTAGTTTTGCAGTAAAATACTGTGAAAATGAAGTCATCTCATAATTTACAGTGAAAAATCCTCATACTGTAAATTGACATTCCAAAATCGTTTAAAATTTGATGGTTTTTTTTTCATTAAAATAACTGTTTCTTAGTTTTTTTCTCATCTTTTATGTAAAGTAGGTTTTTATTTTACGTCTTATGTTGTTAAATAAGTGTTTATTGTATTACTTTAGTGTTTTGTGTGTTACTGTGTTTTGTGTTTGTGACACTGTCGACAAAAAAATGTCTCCATAAAGTTTCTGTTTAACATTCTGGTAAACATTTCCTTTTGTCTTATGGGCTTGCAACAACAAGAGGGCGAGTAAATGGTCTCATTTTTGGATGAACTGGCCCTTTAAGGCTTCAGTGTAAGCGCAGAGAGAGACACACAGTCTGTCGTCCCTGGAGAAGCTCTGTGTCTGACTCTCTCGGTTATAGTAATATGGAGAGGCTCTGGAACACCTTTTTAAAACTTAATTGATTATTTTAAAGCAGCGGCCCGCGCTGACACACTGCGTTATGATCTGGAGAGCAGCAGTCGGATGGAGCGGCCCGTTGCTGTGTGTCGCCGGGAATTACTCTGGACTGCTGGGAATGTGGGTTAGACAGACAGGGATTTGCTGTGGGTCTGCCCAGATGACATTCAAACAATTAGATAAACTCATATCTAATTTAAGTCTGACTGACAACAGCGGTGCACTGGAATGCGTCACACATGCGTGCAGAATGCTTGTCTACCTTTCTTGCACAGTGTGTGTGTGAGTGTGTGTGTTGTGTGTGTGTGTGTCTGTATTTGTTTGTGTGTGTGTGTGTTTGTGTGTGTGTGTGTTTTTTTTGTGTGTGTTTGTGTGTGTGTGTGTGTGGGTGTGTGTGTGGTGTGTGTGTGTGTGTGTTTGTGTGTGTGGTGGTGTGTGTGTGTGTTGTTTGTGTGTGTGTGTGTTTGTGTGTGTGTTTTTTTTTTTTTTTTTTTTTTTTTTTTTTTTTTTTTTTGTGTGTGTGTGTGTTTGTGTGTGTATCCATGTCCATCTGGTGTAAATCAATCAGACTCATTGCACACATGCATCAGCATTCAGGAGGTTGGTATTGCTCGGGTGTTGCTCTTTAATATCTCTGGAGACTTAATAGAGTTCTTGGATATGTTTTATTGACAACATTTATTGACAACATTTATCTCAACATTGTCGTAGAAATTTATCCTAAAATTCCTAAAGAATAATACAATAGACTAAAACGAGTCTCAAAATGATTTGTTGGTGTAACTTAAACCTTAACGTTTTGAATTAATTGAAACTCAAAGCTTGAGTTAGACACTTTAGAATGACACTTTAGCTTTTAGAGTAACTTTATTGTTTTGTTGTGATAACTTTAAAGTTACAATGGAAAAATAAATAAAAACAATAAAAAAAAGAATAAAACAAATAAATAAGTATTTTTGACTTTCCAGTACAAATATCTAAATCCTTAAATAAGTTTTTCTTATAACAAGAAAATATAGATATTTTTTTCAGAACACAAGTCTCAATATCTTCTGTCATTTTGCTTTTTAAGTAAATCTATCTTGATTTTAGAACATTTAGAAATGTGAACTATAAAAATAATGTGGAGAGCAGCTCAGGTCAGAAATATTCGAGTTCATATTGAGATATCTCTGACTTTTGATGGCAGACTTTGGCAAATCTGAGCACAGTTTTGAGAGAAACATCAAATTTATGCCTTGTTTTTTTTTTTTTACTACAGTAAATGTTCCCCATGCATCAGGAGATGTCAGTCTAGAGGCAAGATAGTTGAGCTCAGATTGAAGGACTCAAGAAGAGGTTTACGTGTGCTAATAAAGACACGCTCTCTGAAGCATGCACTGTTTCTGAGCGTGAGTTTGAGACCGCAGCGGACGGCGGGTTACAAGACGCTCTGAATGAGTGACAGAGAGCCGCACGCTTCAGAAAACCCATGAAAGACAGAAATAAAACCAGAGAAGAGGATGAGTCGAGACTGTAAAGGCAAAGCCGTCTCTCTCTCAGCAGCTGTCACGCATACAGTGACCTTGATAATTGTGATGGTCATTAAAATAAGTGCTCATTATTCTTCAAGGTGCGTCTCAGCATTACACTGATCAATGTGTGTCTCATGCCCACACACACACACACACACACACACTAATGAAATCATGTTATGGTGCTTGCATCCTGCTCGTCTTACCCACCAATCAATATTAACAGCTCGTAAAAAAACTGCGCTGAAGAGATTAGCCGCAGAAATGAGCAGAGATACTTAAACAAAGTGCATCGAGCGCAGGGTGAGTTTAAACCTCACGTGATTGTAATATGCAGTGTGTGTGTGATTGGGTTTGACTTGCTCCATAACAGAGAAACTCACAGATGAGTGTGAGAATATCACATTAATAAGAGCAAAACTGGAGTTTTCTATGTGAATCTCTGTTAAACTGTAATGTATTTCTGTGATGTGCAGATGTATTTTCAGCATCATTACTCCAGGGTCTTCAGTGTAATGATCTCATGAAATCAGTATAATATGTGATCTGTGCTCAGAAACATTCGGATAGTATCATGTTGAAAACAGTCGTGCTGCACGAGATTTTTGTGGAAACTGTGATGCATTTTATTTTGGAAGATTCACAGATGAATAGAAAGCTCAAAAGAACAGCATTAATTTGAAATGTATATATTTTTGAAACATTATACATGCCCTTACTTTCACATTTGATCCATTTAATGCTTCCGTGATGAATAAACATAGAAATCTTACTGACCCCAAACTTGTAAACGGCAGAGTTTATGTTAGTGTTAATACAATTTCAGTAAGTAAACAGAGTTAATTTGGAGCTGATGTAGAGTTTATAGACTGGCTTTTATGAACGGCTTTCTCTCTTCAGTAACAAAACCACAAGCGTTATTTGGATCATTTGACAGATGAGGATTTATATAAATACACTTGTTGACACACAAATATGTAACTTATCGTAAGCAAACGTTTCATTAGGAACCTGTAACACAATTTCAAAGCAGAATCAACAGTGCGTATAGTATATTTTATCGTGTTTCATTGCAGTAATCAGCGCTGAGCGTCACAGATAGAGACAGTAAGGCTTCTCTGTTCTAAAACAAGGCCTGTAATTGTGCCAGTGACCTGATCTGTGTCTGGGCGGCGGAGAATGAGTAATTATCGCTTGTTAACCAGGACGCCGCACCTGCTACACTGCAAAAGGTTTGAAGAAACAGCGCTGGCAACCTCTAGAGCTGCCAATCACGAGAGAGAGAGAGAGAGAGAGAGAGAGTGAGAGATAGAGAGAGAGAGAGAGAGAGTACGCTCTACTCTGGTATTCTTCTAAACACGTCTGAGCAGTTAAATGCGCCGCTGTGTTTGCTCTGCTACAATAGAGTGAACATTACCCAGCACAACTCTCATTATTGCACACACACACACACACACACACACACACATCACCGGCTCACATTGTTGGGTTGGAATGGCTCTCCTGCATTTCTGAGATTTGCTCATTATGCGGCGCATTAAAGGCGTGAGTCAGTAATCAACCCGCGCTTCGAGCCAAAGGAGAGCGCCGCGCTTCACGTATCCCGGCAACAATGCGTGCTCCCACGAACCGCAGCGACCGGAGAAATTGTTTAGTAAATACAGGACGGATCGTGTTTTATTAAGCGGGCCTGACACCATTCACTCACGCTGAGCGCGTGTACCTGCCTGATAATCACGAGCGTTCAGATATGTCGACACAATGGCAAACACGCCGGTATTCATCACAGACTGAAAGAATCGTAGGGAGACAAAAAAAGAGGTCTAAAATCACTGAACGGAAACAAGATACAACCGAGAACATGTCACACAACTCACATTTTCTCTCCCCACTTGTCTTTGTTCTGTTGTTTCTGGCCTGCTTGCTGAAGTTGAACTGAAGCGTGTCAGACGCGGAGCTGAGAGATGGAGGTTTTAGAGGAGATCGGAGGGCCGTTTGATGGCTTTACTGGAGGATGATGGGAGCGGTCAGCCCCGTGTTTAACACGCTACACGCGATCCGTGAAACAGCCGTGTTTGAGCACACTTAACATGGGCTGTACATGATCGCCAGCAGGGTCGTTATAGTTAACTAAAACTAAAATCATAAAGCCTAAACCACGAGGCCTTAACCTTAACCCAAACCATTAAAAAAGAAAAGAAATAAAATGAAATACAGAAAATCTTAACCCTATTTTGTTTCAGATACTTGCCAATGCAGCATTTCTCATTTTGATTTAGTTTAACTTAATATACTAAAATAACTAAAACTGAAATAAAAAATAAAACCTATATAGACATAAAAAAATAAAAATGGCTCTACACCTGTAAAATTATGATTAAAAAGCAAATAATACAAAAAAGAAAACTATCAAAACTCAAACTATCCAAAACTACTTTGAGTACTTACAGTTTGGTCAGAATACAAGCTGCTAACAAAACACAGGTTACTAACTAAATAAACAAACAAACTATGAGACGATATAATCACATTGGTAATTAATTTGCACACATTTTTAAATTGAAAGTTAATAACACCCTAATTTATATAACTACATCAACAATAGCATTTAACTAAACATTTCAATGCTATTTATAGCCATAAAATGGCAAGTCGAGACTCAGCATCCAAATGAACTGATTCACTGAAATTAATGCTGTGTACTTCAGTCATGCAGCTTTTCTGCTTATGCACTGTATTCATAACCATATATAGTAAGAACAAATATTGATGATTGGATTTGATCGGTAACACTTTACAATAAGGTTCATTAGTAAACATAACTAGAATGAACGGAATCAAATTTAGTTATCGTAACCGCCACTAATGTCTTACTCCCTGCAATTAGCTCATATCACGTTTGTGATTTTCTTTGTATTATTCTCGATTCGATTTGAAGAATTACAAGCGATTCTCTCAGATCAGACTCGATCTAGCCTTCGGGAACGCCGGCCCCGCCTTTGTGTTTTATCCGTGTGACCTGTGTCATATTGGAGACGCTCGCGCAAGAAGAAAGAAATCACTTGCAATTAAATGACTATCACCTGTGACGATGACAAAAAGACATTTGTGTGGGAGAGGAGAGAGAGAGAGAGAGAGAAGAGAGAGAGAGAGAGAGAGACGAGAGAGAGTGAGGCTAAGTTAATTAAAACTCTAATGACTATTCCATAAGCGAGCTTTGCGCCTGCTGATCCACGAGTGAAGTTGTTCCCTCTGGTCTTAGAGTCGGGCCACTCGTCTGCTCTCCCTCAACCTCTTCCTGACATCACCGATTACCCGCGGGCCTGTGGCCCTCGCTCGGGATAGCCCCCTCTCCACACCTGCCGTCACTCAAGTGCCACCCTTAGGCACATCAACACCCCAGACTCATCAAGTGTAAAAACCTGAAATTGACAGGGCTGCATACCTTGCTTTCCCCCGCGCTCCATATCGCCCGCGAGCATGCACATGGCATTCTTTTCCTTTCTGAGTGTGTCTTTTTTTCTCCGCTGCTAGTCCACGGGGCTTTCTGCTGACCCGTGGTGTGTGTGTGTGGTGTTTGGGAGATGGTGTAGTGTGTGTTGTCTTGTGTGGTGTGCGTGAGTGATGGTGTCTGTGTGTGTGTATGTGTTAGTGGTGTGTGTGTTTGGTGTCTGTGTGTGTGTGTGTGTGGTGTGTGGTGTGTGTGTGTGGTGTGTGTGATAGAGTGTGAGTGTGAGGTGTGTGTGTGTGTGTGGGTGTGTGTGTTTGTGTTGTGTTGTGCTGTGTGTGTGGGGTGAGGTGAGGTGAGTTTTTGTGTGTCTGAGTGCTTGGTGGTGTTTGTGTGTGAGAGCAGTGGTGAGTGTGAGTGTGTGTGTTTTGTGTGTGTGTGTGTGTGAGAGTGCGAGTGTGTGTGAGTGTGTGTGTGTGTGTGTGTCTGTGTGTTTGT
Source organism: Sinocyclocheilus anophthalmus (assembly GCA_018155175.1). NCBI lineage: Eukaryota > Metazoa > Chordata > Actinopteri > Cypriniformes > Cyprinidae > Sinocyclocheilus > Sinocyclocheilus anophthalmus. The sequence continues at coordinate 46,963 of JADLZN010007624.1, read as the reverse complement.
GTGCATGTGTTATAGGAGTGTGTGATTGTGTGTTGGGTGTGAGGAGCGTGGGAGTGTCTGATGTGTATGTGTCCCTGTGGTGAGAGAGTGTGAGTGTGTATGTGGTGTGTGTGTCTGGTGGTGTGCTGTGTGTGTGTGCGGAAGGCGAGTGCTAGTGTGAGTGTGTGTGTGTTTTTTGTGTTTGTGTGTGTGTGTGTGAGAAAGTGTGTGTGTGTGTGTGTGATGAGAGCGAGTGTGAGTGGAGTGTGTACTGGCGTGTGATAGAGTGTGAGTGTGTATGGTGTGTGTGTGTGTGTGTGTTGTTGTTGTGGTGTGTGGGTGTGTGGTGAACTTGTGACCAATAGGTGTTAAATTCGTACATTTTCTGAGAAACAGAGTTGAAATGTGCTAGACTGTTAAAATAGACAAAAGAAATTAGAAAGCTACAGACTATTTATTGTGTACCAGAGTTTTCACACAGTTTCAGTGTGTACAGTAGGCATGTTTCAAACCCTAGTGAGCGCCCTTAATAGATGGCATTCTAATCAAAATAACATCTCACAAGTGACTGATTTTGAATATTCAGCTAGCAAATTCACTTGCCACACATATAGTCCATAAAGCATAAAAATAAATAAATCAATTAATTAATAAATGTTGTTACTTAAAATAAAATGTGAACTGAAATACAATAAAACGTTGTATTTTAGTTACCATTTTATTTTAAGTAACAATGGTTTAATGACATTTCTAATTTCCGTGTAGCTTGATTAGAGGTACTGCAATATCTAAAACTGCAATAACAATGTATAAAAACTATATAGACATATATAAACACCTACAAAAAACATATTAACTTTAACAAAAATTGATATAAATTATTGCTTTGCGTATTGTCTCTATAATCTCATTAATATTAGTAGTAGTCTAGTAGTATGATATTATTTACATGATTTGTCCATTGTTAATGACAGCAAAATATCATTAAAAGTAGTATTTTTTATTTTACTCAACTTTTTTTTGTGCACCTATCTATCTGTTTTAAAAAACTCGTCTGCTTCCGCCCCTATGTTTAATCTTTTTTTTTAATTGAGCTGGTGGCAATGTATTCTGGGTTTGTGTACTCCACGGCCTTAGATTTTGGCCAAAAAAAGCGTGAAAGGCAGCAGGCAGCGTAATATTGCTCACTAGTGTTTGTAAGGGAGCTGTAGACTGATCTCATATTCATACAGTATGAATTAATCTAGAGAAAAGCTGCCACCACTGCATATCGACTGCGGTGTGTGATATTCTGGACTCGTGTGGTTTTGCCTTCAGAACCGGACCTGGACAGATGTGCTGTGACACTGTTTCAATCGCACCAGTAAGAGCAACTATGTTTCATGTAATAGCTGGAGTCAGCTGGAGCTGTTGTTGTTTTTCTCTGGCAGCTGTGGCCGGTTTGTTCTGGCCTCCAGAATCAGGGGAAACTCTGAAGAATAAAACCGTTTCGGCCCAGTTTTCGTTTTCTCCCCAGAGTCCGCATTCATTTCAGCTTTCTGTTTGTCTGCTGGACCGTAAATCTCTTCAAGATCCTGTTTAAAAAAAGCTCCTCAGTTCCTTCTTTTATTCTGGAATAATCGGCTCTTTAAGGAGCTGTCAATGATTTCAGTCAAGAGCAGAGATCTGAAAACATCAGGACGAATATGACGCCCACAGCAGCCGCTGACCTCTGACCCATTTCATGGAGCTCTAACTCAAGAACTTTACAGCCACTATCGCTCCAGTGTGTGTGTGTGTGTGTGTGTGTGTGTGTGTGAGTGTGTGAGTGTGTGAGTGTGTGTGTGTGTGTGTGAGTGTGAGAGTGTGTGTTTGTGGTGTGTTTGTGTGGTGTGTGTGAGTGATGTGATAGTGTGGTGCGTGTGTGTGTGTTGTGTGTGTGTGGGTGTGTGTGTGTTAGTGTGTGTGTGTGTGTGTGTGTGAGTGCTAGTGTGAGATGTACTGTGTGAGTGTTAGTGTGTGTGTGTGGGTTGTGTGAGTGAGGTGAGTGACGTGCTGAAGTGTTTGTGTGTGTGTGTGTGTGTGTGTGTGTGAGAGAGAGTAAGATGAAGTTTGTGTGTGTGTGTGTGTGAGTGCGTATGATGTAGTGTGTGTGATGTGTGTGTTAGAGAGTAATTGTTAGGGTGTGTGTGGTGTGGTGTGTGTATGTGGTGTGTGTGAGGTAAATGTGTGAGGTTGTGGGTATGAGAGCTCTATTTGTGATCCTTGTGTTGTGTGTGTGTGTTGTGTGTATGTTGTGTGTGTGTGTGGTGTGTGTGTGTATGTGTGTGTGTGAGAGTATGTGAGTGGGTGTGGGTAGGCATATGTGGGGGAGTGTGTGTGGTGAGTAGTTGGTGTGTGTGGTATGAGATATTTGGATGTTGGGTGTGTGAAGTATGGGTGAGTGTGTGTGGGTATGAGGTAGGTGTGAGTGTGGGTGGGTATGAGAGTAGGGGAGTGTGTGTGGGGTCGGTGAAGTATGTGTTGAGTGTTTGTGTTGTGAGAGATGTGTAGATGTGGTGTGGTAGGAGAGTAGTGTGAGTGTGGGTGTGAGAGTATGTGTTGAGTGTGTGTGGTATGAGATATGGTGAGTTGTGTGGTGAGAGTAGGTGTGAGGTGTGGTATGAGAGTATGTGTGATTGTGTGTGTGTGAGAGTATGTGGTGAGTGTGGTGGGGGGGTATGGAAGTATGTGTGAGTAGTGTGTGGGTATGCGAGTATAGGTGAGTGTGTGTGAGAGAGTATTTGTGAGTGTGTGTGTGTGTGAGTGTGTGTGTGTGTGTGTGTCGTGTGGTCAGCATGTGTGAGTGTTTGGCCTTAGCACGTCTGCATCGTTCACCTCATAGCACGGAAGTCATGTAAATTCACTGACACAAACACTATAATGACGTTTTATATACATTACCATATTTATTTTATTCATCATTTTATTTATTCATGTGTAAGGATGGCTTGATATCACATTGGGTTTGATGCATTACCTATTAAAACAGAATGTTGGGAAATTACATAAAATGGCTTGTCATTTTTAAATAGTTATTTGTCCTTATGAACCATGATTTGCTATTGTTTGTCATTCTGTATATATATATAGGACAAAATACTGAAAGATACAAATCTCCTCTTTTGAATTCAGGATATCTTTCATATTTATTCAATGTGAATATTTTTTTCAAAGATGTTTAGCAATTATTTTGATTTTTCTTTTTTTTTTAATATTATTATTATTATTTATTATTTATTATTATTAGTATTATTATTATTAGGCGTAGTTGTTGTAGTAGCAGTAGGACTAGTGCTGATAATTTGTCATTAGTGCTAATGAAATCTTTGCGGCTGTAGCTGATGAAGGTAATGATGGGACAATGGCATCTATCAGCCACAAGTTTAATTAGAGAACTGAAGCATTACGCTGAAATATTAATGATGCCGACTGTATTTATGAGCCCTGCACTCATATCTTCCACACTGTTTGACCAAATCTCTCTCTCGATGTATCCCACAAGCCCTCGGGGCCAAAAACAGACCTCACCCACACTCCAACCACCCCACACACACGCCCACACACACAGATTGGATGTGTGTGTGGTGTGGTGTTGTGTGCTGTTTGGTTTCCTTGTGCTGTCCTGTAGAGAATCGAAAGTCTGTCCTGTTTTCATTGTATTATGTTTAATTCACACACTCATTTTCTGGCAGTGAAGTTGTGTTTTATTGTGAATATAGTCACTCTGCTGTGTGTCGTGTCTAACAAACACTCTTTATCTGTGACTATATCCACAATATCAAGTCACTTTGAGCGTCTAGTTGCTTGAAAGCAGTACTGAATAGGATACAGCACTCCTGGGCCAAATAAACACAAACAAATCGTACTCTATAAACCATAAAACAGACAGTTATATACATGCATCTCATAATAAGGAGTTCTTATAACCTTATTTTCGAATACTTTTCTGACAGCACAGCCACATGCAAAACACTGTGTGTGTGTGTGGTGTGGTGTGTGTGTGGTGTGTGTGTGTGTGTGTGTGTGTGTGGGCTGGTCCTCTGCAGAATCCCAGAAGGTTTTGCTCTCTTGCTCTGATCACGGCGTAGGCAGAAGCCTTAGAAACGTGATCTATGACACACACACACACACACACACATTGAGAGGGCCGATGCAGGTGGGGGTTTACTGATGTATTGATTTTTATGATGGTCTCTGAGCATATCAGTCTTTGTTTAGCCAACGTGGCCTGTAAATATGCAGCACTAACCTTCACGATGAAAGTTAACACACATTCGGCTTAATCTTCTACTTCTCTTCCTCCCCCTCACTCTGTTCATCTCTACTCGACTTCTTTTCGCTGCCGTTTCTACCCTGCTAGTATTTTCTCTACGAGCGTTTTGCAGTTGTTCGGATTGAGCACGTTTAGATGTTCCTGCCAAATACTATGCAACAACACGCACAGATCCGTTCGCTGACTGTTCGACCTCCTTCCGCTCAGAATGCATCTCGGCCCAGTGAATCCTACAGGAATTCATGACTGGAGAGGTCATACACGGTCAAGAGCAACACCTGTTACGTTCCTTATGTCTTTGCGTGTTTTGCGTCTGGCAGATGTACAGTACATTCAAGACATACATTGGATTTGGAATAAAGACTCCAAATGTTTTTTTGTTGTTGCAGTAATGCAATTGGAGAACCATTTAGAAGAACCACGTTTCATTTTGAATCTTTATTTTTGAGAGTGTCAATCTATCAATGCCGATAAAGAACATTTATTTTTAAGAGTGTATGCATGTTCCCAGGAAATCGAACCTACAACCTTGACATCACGAGCATCAAAACTGCGGGACATCGCTGTCTTCACTTCCTTTTGCATTTCACCGCACTTTGATAAGAGCAGGTTTGTATTTTGTTCTCCTGCGAGCTGATTGTGTCGGGTTCGAGGGCCAGCGTTCCCTCGTGGTTTGGTTCAGAGCGCTGACAGGAAGCCGGAGGGGCTGTTGACTCACAAATCCCTGCCGTACGGAGCTCGGAGGAAAACTAATCTGACCTTCTAATGTTACAACACCTCCGATTTCTTCACTTCTGTCTGCCACACATCTCTTGTTCTCTTAAACGGGCCACACGGGTTCATTCAGCTAATCGGATCTGTTCCTCAATGAGTCTTGGTGACTTGTGATTGTGCGGGTGCTTGTGTTTCAGATATAGTGGTCGTGACCCAATTTGCATGGTTCTACAGTGTCTTAAGATTGAATGTTGATACCAGAGACCCCTTTGTTATGGATGATATCAGCCAAAAAGCATGCATGGATGCACAAAAAAAATCACAATGCTATCGTTAATTGTGCTGCAGTAATTCTAATCTCACACATTTATACTATGGATACTACTTAGGATGGATACTGTGCAAATTGTGATGCAGCCAGTTTGGAAAAGCATACTAACATATATATATATATTTTTAGTCTAGTCTATTTTGACTACTTATTTGCAGGGTAATTATAACTAAAATTTTAATCATAAAATTATGATTTTTGTTACTTGAAATTAAATAAACTGAAATACAATTCCTTAAAACTTTTTATTTCAGTTAGTGTTATCATTTATCATTTTAATTTTGTTTAACTTGATGTGCTAAAATAAAATCTAAAACCAAAAATAAAATGTATAAAAAGTGTAGACATGAAGATACTAAAAAAAAAAAAATAATTTTATATAGTTTTGAATTGACTGCATCACTACGAACACTACAACTTTGAACAACCTTACACTACACTAAAACTATATATAGTATATAATATAGATAATATATATATATATATATATATATATATTATATATATATATATATTCAAAATTAAAACCATATGGATACTGCTTATTTGATCAGACTACCATGCTTAATCATGCATTTTTAGATAATGGACTTTATGCATTATCATTTATGCATTTATTCTTAGAGGCCACTGCAACTTCTGATTAGTGTATGGACATTGTGAGAAAATCAAGCTCTAAATTAAACCCTGAGTAAGTGATGTAACACGCTATGCAGTATACATGGGCTATGCACATTCAGTAAGCTAGTATTGTATTCTGAAGGCAGTCAATGTGAGTGTTAATGGACAGGACAGTGTTGTGACCGCTGTAACTGTCCAGTTCTTGGGTCACTCCTGTTTTAACAGTCTGAGAATTTCCTTCATGAGGAAAAGTAACATTTCTCTGTTCATCTCGTCTAGAAGTTTGAATTATTCAGATGTTCAGGAAGTCTTGCTCTCGTTCTCTATCTTTCACCCTCTTTAGTCTGTGTGTGTGTGTGTGTGTAGCTGTACAAGCTAAAATTGCTTCATCATGCTAAAGTGAGGTGAGCATACATTATTTAGTTAAACCTGAGGAAATCACTCCTCTCTCTGGGAATTTGTGTCAGTGTAGGCTGCTTAAATTTCAGACAGATGGACACTTTCTCTCCCGCTTCAGGAGCGTGTGTGTTTTCAGCGCAAAATAATGAAATAAAGACAAAAACCGACAGTGAGGATCTAATGTGAGGAAGTGCTGTCAGAATTCACTGTAGTGAATCTGTAAAACACTTTAAAGCTGAGAGCATTTATTTGCATGCGATTTGACACAGATAAACCGCACAAAGCTTGTAAGCGTGCAAACACACGCCGCGGTGGTTGTGAAGTGTCGTGTTCGGATGCTCTGAATGCATGACTCCACCTGATTTTCCCAGGAACAAAACAGCATGATAAGACGCTCGTACCTCGAACCTCTCTGCCCTCACTCACACTGAAGCTGTCTCTCTCTTATCTCTCAGATACAGCTCAATGCCTAATACAATAAGCCCAGCAGCCCCACCTATCTCTCTCTCTCTCTTTGTGTTTTTACTCAGGTTAACCACTATTACTGTAACTCACACTCTTAACACATCTAGATTCTCATGAAGTAAATTATTAAATGTATTTGTTTTTAAAAGCACTTTTGTTCTGATAGAGGTAATTCAGAGTAGTCCAAATATCTGTCTTCATAATCTTTAATCAGAATCTGATTTGATCACCTTTCTTTGCCAGTACTTGCAGATGAGCGTGTGTTTCAGATATATATTGGTATAGTGGCAGTGACCCAGTATGCATAGTACTACAGTGCCATACAGTTGCATTTTAATACCACTGAGCCCTTTTGTTGATAATATAAGCCCAGGAAGCATGCATGGGTGCATGCTTAAAAATCCCCAACATAGTAAACTGTAAGAATCCGGATAGTGTGTTATCTTTTATTGGGCGGCAGTAAATCTAATCTCATACAATAATTAGGATGTATTGTTCAACATTATTCCAAATAGTTTGTTTTCATAATCTGCTCCATGCTTTTCACTAATCAATTCCTCTTATGGACCCTTTTCACAAGACAGTGATAACGCATTTAACGGTCATCAGCATCGTGAATCCTCAATTTTTTAAAACAAATATTAAAATGTATTAAAGAAATATACTGTATGTACAGTTATAACGCTATAATTTGTATGATATTGTATGATTAAAAAAACGAAACTAGTTAAGGCTAATGCGAGGGTGTTTCTAATGCAGCGTCTATGGGACGGACAGTAAATTTGACATCGTTCTCTCTTCTGACTGTTATCAGTCTCTCTCAATTTTTTTTCCTTTTATTGAAGGTCATGGAAACTCTAATGTAGCGGTTTTGTTTTGCTATTTGAGCAAATGGGAGAGAAACCCGGAAATGGGAAAAAGGTCCATATTTCAACCACCATTCAATCAATTCAAGCCTCTGCCTACACCCCCCCCCCCATTGCATATTTAGTTTTGGAAATCACAAATTAAAATGATTTCACTTTTTGTGAATATTTACAGTAGAGTTTATCTTGTATACTACATTAGTAAGTCGCATTAATAATAGTACTTATTGTTTCTTCAACTTCTGAACTCATACGCAGGAGAACTTGAAGGTAGCATGAATCTTGTAAACTAGTTGCATGTCACATGAAAGAACAGAGTGGAACATCGCAAGGAATTCTGGAGGTGGCGTCTCCTCGTGTGTGTTTCCCGTGTTGGCGTTGGTGAGAGGTTAGGTCACATTTTCACGTGTGTTTTCAGAAGGAATGAAGCGCCGGGTGCTCGGCCCAGTGGAGGGAAACAGTTTCTCAGGGCGAGAGATGATTAACTGTTATCTCAGCACGGATTTGACGTGCACAGCTCCGCTGACTCAGGTAGAGTCTGTGAACGCTGCACAGGAAATGAAATTTCTCCCCCGTCCCACCAGGACAGAGTATAATCCTCTCGACACAACCAGATTAGCACTGCCGCTAATTGGTGACAGCTTCCTCTTTGTCAACCTGTTTACCGCGTGTGCAGGTGTGCGTGTGCGCGCACGTCTGATTTATTTTCAAGCCATTAGAGAATAAAGCCACGTTTGTGTAGTGCTAAAAGGAGCTGCGTTCTTATTTACTCTAATATCCAGGTCTTCCCTGCTTAAAGAAAAAAAAAAACATCACAGAAATTCTAATGGTTTCCACTACAAATACCATTTCAAACCATCAACTTTTAACCATTAAAACCATTATAAAATGTTTTTCTGCAGTGTGTTTTGGGACATATTTCATTAGGATTCATTGGTTTTAACAAGCCACCAATAGAAGGCGAACAATTACCAGTAGAGACCAACAGGCATCATTACATTTTCCATTAAAACGAATACAATTCCCATTATAACCAGTAAAACCATTACAGATTCTGTGATGGTTTCTATTGTTTTGTTTTGTTTTTTTCAACAGGGTTGTAAAGATGTGTAAATAGTTGTTGTTGATTCTATTGACTTTACCGGCGTTTTTAACATTTTATCCTGTAAAAAAACATATTAGCTCCGGTAGAACAGAGATATTCCAGAGCCCCAAACATCCCTGATCAGGAGCAGACAGTGAGTGATTTACTCGGTGGGGAGGATCTGTTTTTTTTTCACATGAGACGCTAGGAAAACTCTTGCTTTTGTGCGTCTAATGGTCCATTGGCCCCTTGAGTTCTGTAAGAAGCCAATTTGTAGCGGTGACAGAGCTAGCGCGTGTGCGGTTAACGCGAGGCTACCTAACCGCCTCGGTTCAAGCTGTAAAAGGCTGATTAGTTTCTTTCTGCCATGCCGCAGCTGAGTTCCTGTCACCCACACAGCTTTCATCCTCTCACACCTTACACATACACCAGCACAGATAAGAGCCGTGGTAACAAACAGGCTCACACACACACATAAACCAAAAAAGAAACAAGCCCGTCACAAATAAAAGCTTTCAGTAGCGGCGGCCCTTTCTGTGTGTCCTCTCACCTCACGGCTTTATCCTGCTTTCCTCCAGGTCCCCAGGTGGATGTCCCTCTCCGTCCTGTAGCCGATTAATGGAGCTCTGGGTTATTATGGCTGTCAGTAGATGCTCTTTAATAAAGATGAGCTGGTGGGAGGCCTGTGATACTGACAGAACACTGTCCTTCTGAAAATAACAAAACAGCCCGTGGAGTCCAACGAATGGTGTACACTTTCTGTTTCAGGTTACATACTCTCTTTATTCAATCAAAATTATAGATAGATAGATAGATAGATAGATAGATAGATAGATAGATAGTTTGCCACATTGTGGAATTTCAATACAGAACACAGAATATCATTGAAACATGATCACACGCTCCCATACACAGACTACCTTTAGTTTCTTAGAAAGCTGTCATATGTACAACAAATGCATGTCTTCTATTATCTGCTGCGTGTCATTCACACTTGTGCATCGCTTCATATGTCTGTCTTTGGCCTGTGAATGTATTTAATGTGTTACTCTTGAATAATAACCACAGTCCAGACATGAAAAAAAAAAAATTGTACCTAATATACATACAGAAGCGGAGCAACTTCACTCCTGAATTACCGTGTAGGAAACACCATTATGTGTTTCCTCAGCTCTAATTACCTGTTTTGCGTTTGTTAATGGTGATAGCGGGAGTGTATAGTTTGGATGAAAAGGTCTCATATCTACTGCTGAAAGAGAAGAGGTTTCATTATTAGCTCTGTGCTTAAAAGTCTCCGGCACTTGGAAGTTCAGGAAAGCAGGAGAAGATGAAAGGCTTTTGTTAAACATCTGCGTAGTCCAGGTTTCCTGTGACCCAGCGAAACCCCCGGCCCGAACCAAATCACTCCCGTCTTCCTCTCTCTCTCTCTCTCTATCTATATTTCTTTGAGACTGAAAAGTAAACCCTGCCGTTGTTTGATTCTGTGCCGAGATGGTGACAGGAAGCAGGAGGGGAAAACAAAAGACCTCCAGGGTGAGGGATGGAGGGGGAATTATCAGGTTGGTGACGGAAAGTGCCAGTTTGCCCGACTACGCTTTTTTTCCCCGTTTCAGCTAGAAGTCCAAATACAGTTTTTCTTAGCTCCGGCACAATCTGCTTCCCCCCCCCCTCCATGATGACACAGTCTTGCGTCCTTCAGCGGGCAGAGGGGTGGGGTAATTAAAGCTTTCATTATTGTGTTGCTTATCTCTCTGGAAGGAGAAACGTGAAAATCCCCAAACAAAGAAAAGCGTGTATAAGATGATTATGGTGTGGTCTAAGCACAGAAATATCGAGAGAAAAAATGGTTCCTTGCACTTTCTTAAAGCAGGAGGAGTGTGTTTATAGAGTTTGTTGGAGGATTAGATCCCTGTTGGCTTAGTTTGGAGAAAGCAAAAACTTAGCAGTTTGGATTTTAGCTGGACTTCCATCTCAAAACTCTGTGGGGTGAATTAACTAAAAAAAATGCGGCCATTTTGATCATTTTTCAGTCCAGCTCGATCAACTTGAAAATGTAAGTCACTTTAGATAAAAAAAAAACACTTACAAATGTGACCCTGGAGCACAAAAGCAGTGTTAAGTCGCTGGGGTATATTTGTAGCAATAGCCAACAATACATTGTATGGGTCAAAATTATCAATTTTTCTTTTATGCCAAAAATCAAATCCTATCCTATTTGCCATATATTGTCCTATCTTAACAAACTATACATCAATGGAAATCGTATTTATTCAGCTTTCAGATGATGTATAAATCTCAATTTAAAAAAAAATTACCCTTATCACTGGTTTTGTGCCCAGGGTCACAAATGCAGAAATACAAATGCAGAAGTCACTATTTTAGTGTAATTGTCTTCAGCACAAACATGCCTCCATTCTATATGAATAAGGATTTTATGTAAAAAGTAAACAACATCATCAGTAGGCGCCGTTCAATTTTAGTGAACCTCCCCATGTGAATTTTCAGGGTTAACAGACCAGAGTGGAAATTCTTTCTGCTAGCACATTTCTGCAGGTTTATACAGAGCAAATAATGAAGGCAGTGCTTAACAAAGACTTCCGGTCTGAATAAAGATCTGAGAGCAGCCGCAGGGAATTCAGTTCAGACAGGAAGTGCATCGAACGGCCAAGAAGAGGGAAACCTCTGACCCCGAGACCCGTCAACTGTCTGGGAGAACACACGGATGGCTCGCAGGCGTAGACGCGGCCCCGGTGTGTGCGCTTCTGTGTGTGTGGAAAACTGCTGAGAAAGCGGGAGTCCATAATCACAATAACGTGTTTAACGTGTAAACTAGCGAGAGACGGATTATAGCTGTCCGTGGGAACTGCGAGGAGGCGACATTTCAACTGTTCACCTTTTTCTCTCCACATCCGTCCTCATAATGACCTGTCTATTCTTCCGCTGTCTTGCCTTACCTCAGGCACCTTGCCTCCATTTCTTCATTGCATTTCCCAATTAGGCTTGTACTCATTGTTAGTTTATTAGCAATGGCAGGGTCTCCACAAATGTGTTTGCTGATATTCACTTGTTAATGACCAAATTCAAACCCTATTGAACGGATACGCAGCTGTGAGAGTCCGCTAATAATAGCCTCTCTGAGACAAAAGATGAAGAAATGGCATTACAGGGCGTAACAATAGAACTCCATTGGTACTCTAATGGCATGGCCTTTCATTTAGAAATTGTTTCCTTTTTAAATTCAATGAGCTGCCTGCATAAATCCCTGTGCTCAGCGGAGGCATTTCTGCAGGTCAGGAGCGTGCATGTGGGAGCGCATTTGTGCACGCTCCCTCTGAAAGGTATTTCCACCTGGGGAAAGCCCTCCCCGCACTTTCGGCTGCCTATTAGCGTGGTTTTAACGAGGCAGGTACTGTTCATTAGGGTAGAGGTAAGGGGGGAGGAAAAGTGAGAAGAACAAACAAGTCGAGGCATTTGTTCGCGGTGTAATCTACACATCAATTATCCTGCTGAGCTAATTAGCACCTAGCCGTACCCCAGGTACCTGCACTCTCGCAAAAAACGGCTTTCATGCCTGTGATCAAAAGAGAACGGCTCGGAGGGAAACGCTCGGGGAACTGAGCCAGAGAGGTGGACAGGACATCAAAACTTCCACTTTTACCCACTGAACTGTGCTGCGCAACTCTCTGCGGCCCCTCTGTATACCTAAAGAGAACAGGGAACGCTCAATTATGTAAGAAACATGCTTGCATTGTGGTGCACCGCTGGCAGAAAGACTGAAGCTTTGATGCTACCTTTTCCTTACACTTACAAAAAAAATAGTATTTTGGCGGAACTTTACACTTATGCATTAGGCAGACTCGTTTTCATTTTGTGACAGATCTTTTCTTACGTATTGTGACGTGCATCTGAGTGTAGCGAATTACTGAAAAAGAAACAAATGTAGGACAGTGACTTGGTTGCATCAGTTGTTCACTGATATGTGAACATTAGGGATGTGCATCTCATAACTGAGGCCGATACGATACGCATCTCGATGCATAGCCAACAACACGATACATTAAATTTACATATGAAGCAGCTACCGATGCGATGTGATACAATTTAAATTTAGATGCAGTGGGATCCGATTTCGATTTGATTCAACACAATGCAATTCAATGCAATGCGACGCAATGCGGAAAAAAAACATGATGTTATGCAATTCAATATGTTAATCTATTTTCTATGTGACTCTCAGGACATGTCTCGGTCTTAGTAGTGTTGTGATACGTCATATTCACGTAGCAGCAGCGGTGATGAGCGAAACAATTTAGAGGGGAAAAATCAATATGCATATACGATATTGGTCACAAATTATTGGTCGCTTTCTGAATAATAAAAATTTAGCACATCTACTAATAATTATATATACATATATGTTTTATTTACAAATGCAAATATGTTACAAACGATGCATCGCGATACAAATGCCAACTTGTTTTAGATGCACAATTTTTTTAATCGGTATCGCATCATTAACTTTTATGCTGATGCACCGATGCGAATCGGTGAATCTTACCATGCCTAGTGAGCATTATATGAGCCTTTCACTTAGTAGAGGCAAATGAGCATGAGCTTGCAGAAAATGATTGGAGAAGTCCTGCATACATCACCAGAGAGCAGAACAAGTTATTACATTTAAATGACAAGGTCTTTTTGAAACATATGCATAGATGATATGTTCGCAATAACATGCATTTTGAAAATAGGTGAAATTTAATTTAATGCCGACTTTTTTATAAATGGTGCTATAAATAGCCGGTCAGCATGCATTTTGGGTTTTGTATGCTGATGTTGTATGCCAGGAAGTGTTGCTCTGGAAATGTTACTATTTTTGTTACCATAGCATGACTAACAAAATCACTCGCATCTTTTGAGTTCAGCATTTACTAGATTTGATTGCAATTTTTACCAATATTTTTTTTTCAGATATGATCTATTATGCAGTGTAGGTCATTGTTTCAACATTCAGCATATGAATATGAGCATCTTTGTCATGCTAACAGCCTCCGTTCTGCAATAAAGGTGCAGCGTGCTGTTGTGTTTAAGCGGCCCAGCTGAAGATTAGGCTTAAGAGAGGCACATTTAGCATAAGAAAGCTTGGCGGGGGGTCTGCCAGCGTGCCGCGGGGCTGTCTGTCTCAGGTCGTTATTTGGGTTGAGCTGCGCGTGGGTCTTGTGTGACAGAGCGTGGGGCGATTGCAGCATCCAACTCTAATTAAACGCGTCGGTGTGTTTCTCAGGATGGCAGTGAAAAGGCAGGTGAGAGAACTTGAATGTCTTTCCGTGTGTTTATGCCATGCATTAGTAATGTGCAGGGACGTTTACCAAGTCAAACTTGTTTCCAGAGCTAATCTATGATGGAATATCGTGTTGGCGAACGTGTGTAAACCGACCGGTTGAGTTAAACAGCTTGCTACTGGTGTTCGTCAGCGAGCAAGGGTTAATTGGGCTGTGTAACTGTGTCAGGTGCGTGTGGGGCATCGGTGGTCCTGCCGGGCTCTTGGGGGCCCCTGTTGTCACCAGGGCCTCATTTGCTGATTGGAGAACGGAGGTAACAGGATGAAAAGGGGCTGTTTCCTGCAGCTTGTTTGATACCTGGTGGGGAGCTTTTCAGGTGACAAAGACCCCGAGCGGTAGGGGGGGAACAGATGTGTTCTACCCTCTCATTAGCATCTGAATGAGCAGCTCAGATTGGGCTGGCCGGGGGGTTCTACCTCTCACCTGGATCGTCCTGCTCTGATCTTTATACCATCTGAGGACCTCTGCCCCCCCGTTCCCCCTCTCCGTCTGACCCCCAGCTGGGCGCTGGCAGAGTTTTATGACAGTAATCGACCTGAGCACAGATGCTTTTCCCAAAACCTGCCCTCGCACGGATTTCACTCTCTCATTGTGCCCGAAACGCATCGAGAAAATTCGGCCCCACAATGAATGCGACCCCCCCGTGACCCCCTCGCCGAGGCCTGGAAGACGTCCAAGAGGCTGTTTTCACCTCCCGCCCTGTGCGCTTTATTATTTTATTAATTTTCCATTCATGCGGACAGAAAGGCCTCCGTATTTTACAGCATCAGTTTGATAAATGACATTTCCTTTTCTTCCCTTCTGACAGACCCAGAGAAAACTAAAAAACTGCTCTTTCTTTGCTCGTGAGATATGTTTCAATATGAATTTTGTTACCCAAATAGACCCAAATGAATGAGGATTGCAGCTCAGATCATTTGATCATGGGATAATTTGTAATGAGATCTCTGACTTTGGATTGCAGACTCTGAGCACAGTTTGAGACAGATGTGACATTACTGGGTCTTTCTTTAGGAGACTAATCTCCATTTGCTCTCCATTTGTTCTCATTGCCGTCTAGGAGAAACTCTTGAGATCTCATTTGTGACTTTTTTCCTGTGAGGAGCAATGTTTAGGAATGACTTGGTGTGTGTTCTTTTTCTACATGTAAACACAACAGTTTTATTTCAATGTGTTTGATTTGTAGAAAGTCATGCTGATCTTCAGGTGGGACTCTGTCGGACAGAGATAAAGGTTTTCTTTCTAAAGGTTGGACTGCGAGCCAGGAATGCAGTGCAACCTTGAGTGGCTCAAAACGCTGTTCTCAGCTTGTACTTATCTCAGTGTCCGGCTGATAGTTAAGCACTGCGGAATAAGAAGGGAAATATATATGTACCGAACACAGGACGAAGACTCGTGTAAAGACTCACTCTATTTGCTTTGAGCAGACGTTCCTGCTCTTATTGTGAATGATTCATCAGCGCAAATTATTCCAAAGAAAAGAAAACACACCTTACCTTTGTCTGCCATATGCTCATTCTTTATTTATATCAAAGCAAATCACAGTCAAATGATCCCGTTACAGAGTATAATTACATCTCAGATTGTGTTTAGCCATTATTACTCCAAACACACAGTAATCTGCTCTGACAGAGCTATGTGTTATTGTAGCGCTCCTATTAATCTTGCACGAGGTGAAATACGTTTGCAAAAGCAGATCGGTGAAGTACTCTATATAGATGTATTGATGTTTTAATAAGCTGTGGCAAAATTAATTTTGCCACGATTGCTTACATTTGAATTTGCATGTGCTTAGTGCAAGCTATTTATTTTTATAGATTCCTGTTTTATTACGGTCCTTTATCTGCAGAACATGCCGTGTTTCTGCTGTGAATATCTCTGTGTGTAGTTTGCTTTTTCCAAGAGCTGCGACATTGTGAATGTGATCGGCTCTCAAGTGTGTCATGAGTCTGTGCTTCTTAGTCAGGGCCACAGATCATAATTTCCACAACACAACTGAAATGAAGGTACACATATAGACAGCTCAGTGAAAGTGTGTGAGCGATGTAGAGCAGATCAAATGCCTCACCCTTATTAAATAGTTTGTCTGGCTGATAACACTGCTCTGTGACAGCCGCACCCACACAACCCCACAACACAACATACTGCACTCGTCACAACATACTGCGGCCGTCAGCGCATTCCACTACCTGGCCATGTGTGAGAGAGAGAGACAGACAGAGAGAAGAGAGAGAGAGAGAGAGAGAGAGGAGCGGGGACGGGGAACGGAGAGAGATTTTCGGATCGAGAGAGAGAGAGAGAGAGAGAGAGAGAGAGAGAGAGAGAGAGAGAGAGAGAGAGAGAGAGAGAGAGAGAGAGAGAGAGAGAGAGAGAGAGAGAGAGAAAGAGGAGAGCAGGGGGCAGGGAAGGAGGCGTCCACCGCTTGAGTGTCTTTGTGTCTGTCTGTTGTAAAAGAGCGTTTGGGTGGGGAGGGCAGAGAGGCGTTTACCCCTGGAAGAGACCTCGAGTATTCCACTGAGAGAAGATCAACTGCATTAACAGACCTTATTACACGGCTCTCTGGGATACCTGATTGTGATTGGTCAATGGCGGCATTCTGCGGTCAAATATTTGAACTGTATTTTAATTCCGCTAAATTGTATCAAGCGATTTCCTTCATAACTTGTTTGGACAGTTTGTGTAAATGAATCAATTCATAAATGATTCACCAATTCGTTTTCATCACTCCACTTTTTTTAGTAATTTTGAATAAAATAAAAAAGGTCAAATGCTGCTTTTTATTGCAATGCTTTTGATGCAGTTTTATAAACTAGAATGTTTCTAGTTTTATTAGTTGTATTCAGTGTGAGTTGTGTTAAAATGTAATCCCAGCTAACAAAAATATGTTCTAAGAACATTTTGTTGACATTCCCATTATGTTATGAAAACATCATCTCTTAATATTATCTGAACAATCAAAAATTGTATGTGTGTGTTTAATTGCTATGTGAACATTAAGAGAACATTTCATATAATTCTGCAAACATTATGGGAATGTTACATTTGAAAGTTCTCTGAACATTCTGAAACAATTAGTAATATTTGAAAAAACTAAAATGTATCAGAAATAAAAATTCCATAATGTTTAATGTGCTAATGTTTTGAGAACATTATTAAGGACCAAATAACTCTGAACGAATGTTCTATTAATGTTGCTGGAAGAATGTTTGTTCATAACTTTGGCAGACACATTTCTGCAAACGTTCTTTTTTAGCTGTGTTGTTGTCCCTGCTGTGATTGTAAAAATACATTCTAAACTGTTTTACATTATATAATGAAATAAATAGATATGTATCATTTAAATAGCTTCATGTTAGTCACCCCTGTATAGTTTAATGACCTACTTTTAAAAGGACATTTGACTGTAGTTTAACTACTTTAAATTATGACTAGCCCCAGAAACCGCAGGTTCATGTAGCTCTACTGATAACTCAAGACGCCTTTGTGTGACGCGTTCGATTCTTGCCGCATCAGAAGTCTAGAAGTGTGTTTTTCAGGTAAACACCAGTGAAAGGCTCCTGTGTCTGTGTGTGTGTACTTGAATGAATGTTTTAACAGCGCTCAGAGATCAGCTGCAGTCAAATACGCACTAAAGCGATCACAGCTGAGGACTTTTTGGAGTTGCATCAATATTTGATGAGCAACCTGGTTGAAAAGAGTCGAGGAGCATTTCCACGTTCCCTCATCCTGTTCATTCACCGCAGCGGCACGTAAACGGCCCCGTCTGAACATATTTAGGTGGGAAGACAGCAACAACCCCGAGAGCAGGTGTCGTTCTGTTCCTCTTTTATATTTATACACGTTTATGGAAAATATAAAGCGGGAAGAGAAAAGTGAAGCGTGCTCATTCACCACCGAAACGACCGCCGCATAAAAGGCCCTTTCAGACGAGAGAAAATAAGAAATTGTGCTTCTTTGTGCGAGAGAAGTGGCGGTGTGCCGGGACTGGGGCAGAAAGCGTTTTATCCCGCTAAAGGTTTTGTGTGTATTTGGTTAGTTACGGCAATTACGGTCACTAACTGACAGCCAAACGCATGCGGGAGAGCGAACGGGCTGCCTCTGCATGCAACACTCACTGTCGAACATCTGCTGAGAGATTTGCATATTAATTAACCCATATTAACTCTAATTATTCTGGGAAATTATCAAATAAATTAAATTTTCTAATTTTAACCTTTCCTTTGCTTGACGGATGTGAGAGCCGGAGATACCCCTGTTAGCCCGCGCTCACCTGCACAGATGCCCCTGTCTCTCCTCTCCTCTCAATTCCCCTTTGCACCAGGGCTTGACATGAAGGTTTTTTTTCTTTTTCTTTCTTTTTTGGGCCAGAAGTTCAGATTTGGGCTTGCCCAGACACAATTTCCATCCACTGCCCCACCACAAAAACTGATAAAAGATACTTGGCATTTAATTTGTAACTATATTTTTCATTTAATGCAGTTTTTTATTTACAAACGCTTTTGATGTATAATTGCAAACAAAAACTTTATAAACTATTTTAAATTAATGAATTACTTTATTTTGAAAATTATTAATAATTCAAGTTATTTATATACCGCTTTTCTCAAAACACATTGTTTTAAAGCAGCTTTACAGGAAAATGCATTTAATGCATTATTAATACATTTACAAACACTTATATAAAAATATTTTATAACTTATTTTGAATTCATTTATTGTTTTTTTACTTTATTTTAAAAATGTTTGATAATTTTCAAGTCATGTCAAATTGATTTATATAACAATTTTCACATAGTTTTTTTATGTTACATTTTGCAAAGATATGAACAATCAAGCAGTTGAGATTTGCTATATATATCGCCCTATGCAAGTATCCTGTATGTATAACATTGATAATACACACGTTTCCAACTATATACAAAGAGCTGGGTGAAGATATAGTTATATTTTGCGACTAAATAAAAAACCATGCTACTTGCAATGTCAAAAGTTACTCATTTATATCATCCAGCGTGACTTACTTGTTTTGGTACAATTCACCACAAAAGTGTTCAATATATAGAAAAAAGCAAGGCATGAAAGCGTGTTATTTTTAAGATGCAGTCATGCGTCTTCGGTCAGTTTGGCCGAATCTCTCTCACGTTGGCTCTGGGTTTTCTGTATTGTTGCCCTGTGCACACAGATTTTCTTGCGTCATTTATCCCGGGGTGGGCGAGAGATCTTTTGTGTGCATGTGTTTTTTGTTTGGCTCATGGATCGAGAGGGGGGCGACCCGGAGCAGCACAGATGGTGGAAGCGAGTCGGTCCGGTCCGGTCCGAGCAGCTAAACCTTCAGGCTTTCCAGCCTGTTGCTCCGGCCCCGCAAAATAAATGAGACTTTAATTCAATTAGAGTCCAGCTACTGTGGCCGCCTCACGGCAGAAATTATTGAACATATCCACCCCCTTCCTGAAACACACCCACTCGGGCCGTCCTGGATCCGCACACAGACACAGGAGTTGCTTTACACATCGCTGAGTTTCTCCATTCACTGGCCTCTCAAAGCTGCTTCACTCTTTCACTCGTCTTTTGTTCGCTCTCGGCTGCTGCCCTTCTGTCCCTTTCTCTTCGCCACACCACCCCCTTTCGTCTTTCGCTCGCTTTCTCTTTCTTTCACTCTTTCTTTTTTTCTTGAGGCGTTGCATGGCTTCCCCAAAACCCTCGTATCAGACTGGAAGAGTTTCATGAAAACAGTTCATGGACATAAAAGCAAACAACTTGCAGAATTAAATTAATTATTTAATTAAATAAATGTTTTTATTTTTTACTTAGAAATATTAGGTAAAGAAGAGACTAAGTTGAGATGCACAACTGAGATCTCATCTCGTGAGCCATGAAAGAGCATGAAAATTCCTTCCTGAGGGGGAAAAAAACTGTTTTTGTTGAGATAAAAATGTTTTATTTATAAATGAGTTAAACATTTAAATAAAATTGGGTAAGGTAAGTTCCCATTAGTATTTGATAACTAATGAGCAGTATATTTGTTACAGTATTTATGCATCTTTGTTAACATTTGATAAAAATGGCAACTGTTCATTGTTAGTTCATGTTAGCTCAGGTCCAATAATTAATATGAACAGATATGACTTTTAATCAACAATAACTAAATGCTTTAAGCGTATTTTTCATTGTTAGTTCACATTAACTAATGTCTTGACAATGTTAAAAAATTGAACCTTGTTGTAAAGTGTTACCAAAAAAAAATCACATATAGATTATCATTGGCTTTTGCAATCTAACTGAAAGGAAAATCTGAGCGTTTACATCTATTGTTGGAGCTCAAACTCTCGCGGCCGGCAGGTGTTCAAGGGGATTGCATGCGGAGGGCGGTTATCTTCAGCACGGTCCATGTCTCCGCCAATTAGCCCTACGACTCGAGCGCAGTGTGTAAGGTTTACTGCGGGGAGGCTGTTCACCTCCACACAACACAAAAACACACACACACACCACACACACACACACACACACAGCGTCAGGGCCACAGGCTCGTCTCTGGGCTCATCTAGCGGACCGCTGTGAGGCCCTCATGTTGGGCTTGTGTTGCAGCGAGAGAGAGATCCACCCTGGAGCACTTGGAGGTACTAAACTCCTCAGACTCGTGTGGATTATTGGATTCAATGAGGAAAAGAAAACAGGATACTTTGTTTCATTTTGTCTGCCTGTGTTTCTGGGTTCATTCTGAGGTCCTTCTGCAGTTGACATGAGAAACCATTGGATTTTAAACAGATTCTCCTGCTGATGAGGAATTGGAGAAGACTGGAGCTCTTTCTTTAGGGACAAAAGTACATAATTTGTGGTTTGATGAGCACAGGTTTCATGACACATTTCCTTTTGAAACAGGAAGTTGAGGTGAGGGATATCAAAAGGCTTGCCACTTTTTATTTACGTAACTGATTTAGTTTAGTTCATGCCAGATGCTATTGGGTGGAGAGCACACTGTAAAAAAATGACAGTGAATTTAACGGTAAAAGACTGTAAAAATGCTACAGTAAAAACCTGTTAAATAGTTAACAGTAAATCCCCCTACTATATACGGTGAAAAACTGTATTGGACATTGCATATAATTTTACGGTAGTATACTGTTTTTGGAAGTGAAAAAGACCGTATAATTTACAGTGAATAACCGTAAATTGACATTCCCAGAATTCCCTGCGTTACATTTCAAATTTGATGTTTTTTGTTGAAATAACTATGTTTCTTCTTAGTTTTTTCTTATCAGTTTTGTATATTAGGGTTGTGTGTTACACCTAATGTTGTTAAATGAATGTTTATTGCATTATTTCAGTCTCATGTGTGTCACCGTGATGGTGTTTAGTGTTTGTGTGAATGACGCTGTGCAGCTTCTATATATGTTATTATTTAAAAGCTGGTTGTGATGGGCTTTGGTTCATCGTGTGACTTTCTCATCACCTCCTGCATTTGGTGGTTATCAGCGTATTACAAAGCTACAAAACAGATTTCAGTACTTCAATAGGTTGGTATATTAACATTATATCAGTTAATGAAATTACGGTATTTAACTGTAAATTTAAGTTAAAACCGTAAAATCTAAAATGTTGCTACCGTATACCATACATTGCTACCACAGCTGCCGGTTTTTACCGTACATTTTTACAGATTTTTTTTTACAGTGGCAGTGTTATTTCAGTATCAATACACTATATTAGTTTTTGTTAATATTTTGAATTAGACTGTATTTGTAAATGTTCTGTTGTCGCTTCAATTTTAAAGTTTTAGTATATTTGTATGCCTTTTTATCTGTTTTAGTTTATTTAGTTGAGTAGTTTAAGTTCAACTAAGTGAAAATGAGAAAGAGTTATGTATTTTTTATTAGTTTACTTCAGTCAACATTTTATTTCAAGTAACACTTTTTTATTTTAATTTAGTGTTAGGTAACTATAAAAACCCCAAATTCATTTGACAGAGAATTTCTTTGAACAAAAATGTGGGTGATTTCGGATTATTTTTGTGCTGTTTTGCCAGCAGACAAAGACTCTTTTAAATGTGCTTTTTTCGTTAACAGTTAAGAGTGCAGATAGTTTGTCATACTTTTAACATCTTTGAGTAAGTTCCTCTGGTTCGTAGTCGTCTAAGTGTGTGTTTGCGTTGAGAAAGCGGGCATCGGAATCAATACCGTCTCGCGCAGCCCTGCGATTATCAGCCGCAGAAATGACAGGCCTGTCTGCGAGCGGTGCGTAGGTTAAGCCCAACATTAACGGTGACTGGGGCAATTAGGAATGTCATTTTAATTATCTGTGGCATCGGAGTGAGAGATGTTCCTTTTATTTGTTTGAAATCAAAAGCAGAGGAGCAGGTAGCATCAGCGCGAGAATGGCAGCCGTAATCGCCTTTGTTCCCTTTGACACTCATAGAAGACGCCGACGAATAGAGAGTGTCATCAGAGGAGAACTTAGCCGGCAAGTAAACATTATCATTTCTTTGTGTCTGCGCTCTGGAAACACAAAAGACTGATTAGAGATGAGGTGAGGAATCACTGTAATGGCTGCCGTGACATTAGCAGGTTGGAATTATTGTGTTGAAGAGCACAATACCGGCGTGTGATAGGCTGTCTGTCAGCCAAACAATGCTCTCGCTCCGGAGTTTTTACTGCATCTGAAGTTCCACCCAACCCATCATTATTTATCGGCCTTTTCAAATCTTCCAGCAGCGAGTACAAAGTTGATGGATTTTGTTTTTAACTTCTCAAGATGTCATTTCTACTTTGTAGAAGCGCTGTTTCTCTCTCTCTTTCTGTCTCTCTCTTTCTCTCCTTCTGTGTCTCTCTTACCCATTCTCCGTAACCTGTTCATGAGCACATGGTTACTCATTTTGAGAACTTCTTTTATCATCCAAATGTCTTTGTGCCATCACAATCTGACGATCAGAAGGTATTTAAATGTGCACTACCAGTAAAGATGTTTTTGAAAGAAGTCTCTACTGGCTGCATTTACTTGATCAAAAATACAGTAAAAATAGTAAAATTGTAAGATGTTATTTAAATTCCAAATAGCTGTTTTCTATGTGAATATGTTCTAAAATATAATTAATTTCTGTGATCAAAGCTGAATTTAAATAATACATTTAATATGCATTCTAATATTCTGATTTTCTGACAAAAAACATCAATGTTGAAAACAGTCGTGCTGCCCATTATTTTTATGGAAACCGTGATACATTTTATTTTTCAGGATGCACAGATGAATAGAAAGTTCAAAAGAACAGCATTTATTTTGAAATATATTTTTTGTAACATCATAAATGTTTTTACTGTCACTTTTGATCAATTAAACATGACCTTACTGAATAAGGACTGTTTCTGGTTTTGTGAGTTGTGAGCATGCAGTTAAAGTGGCCGATGCGACGCCCATACTTTCGCTCCAGAACCACCTTTTCTGTGGTCAGACTCGTGGAAGTGTTCCAGCACCAGCAGCCCGTCCAGAAATATTGCGTCCGGTCGCTGGGCGTGTGAAGGGTGTTTTGAATGTAAATGTGTTGAAGGTATATCTGGACCACACATCAAGTCTGAATGTCTCACTTATTCTTTTGGCTTTTCTATTCTTATTTCCTCCCTCCCTCTTTCTCTGTCTCCTTTCTTGGGTTCTTTCTCTCACGGAGAGCATTACTCAGTCTGAACTTGCCTAAACCCTTGTGGTCACACCTCTTGAAAAGGTTTTGTTTCCCCTGTCAATTGGTATTCAGCCCAGGTCACATACGCACACACATGCACCGTTTTCATTTTAATTTGCACCTGTTGTGCAGTTGTTCGGGAGGCAAGTGCAGACCAGTGGATTAGCCAAAGATCATGTTAGGAACAGATATGCCTAGTGTAATCTTTTTGTCCACAGGGGAATGTTAAGATAGACTGTGCTTTGTGTGTGTGTGTGCTGGCATACTCTCTCTCACCAAACTAAACAATGCACAGATGAAAATAAATATAAGGCCTTTCTTTATTAACTCATCCCGGATGAGTTTAATACTCATTCATAGTTTATGTATCACATACATGCACAAGCTCAGTGATAACTTAATAATCTGTAATATTGATCATCTGTTTGTATATGTGTTTTTTTGACAGTGTTGGACTATGAGAACGTTGTAGAAACCGGATCAGAGACAGAAGAAGAGGACAGACTTCTGGTGTCGGAGGAGGACGGCTTGCTCAACGGGGCGGGGAGTCCAGTCAGCCTCGTCAATCAAGAGTCTGTGGCTCCGCCCTCTCCGACACTGGGTCACACACTGCTGAGGAAGACTGTGGATGATGAAGATGATATGAAGGACAGTGGAATAGAGAACGTATGGCACGAAAACGACTTGCTGAGTGCGTCAGTCGATGGTACCGGTGAGTTACGCCCACTTCCTTTATGAAAACACACCCCTTCTGTCAAAGACACACCCTCTTTTATCTTGGATGCACCCATCTTTACTAAGACACATCCTCTTTTCTCGTAGACATGCCCATCTTCTCTTAGAAACACCCTTTAATCTCTTAGACACACCCGTCTTATCTTAGTCACACCCCATCATCTCTTAATAACTCACATCTTCTCTTAGACACACCCTCTGTCCTCTTAGACACACTCGCTCTTATCTTAGACACACCTATACTTCCTTAGACACACCCTCTGTCCTCTTAGACCCACCCCTCATATCATAGCCACACCCATATTCTCGTAGACACACCCTCTCTTATCTTATACACACCCCTCATCCCTTAGTCACACACACTTTCTCTTAGACACAACCTCTCTCCTCTTAGA
Organism: Sinocyclocheilus anophthalmus; assembly: GCA_018155175.1. Taxonomy (NCBI): domain Eukaryota; kingdom Metazoa; phylum Chordata; class Actinopteri; order Cypriniformes; family Cyprinidae; genus Sinocyclocheilus; species Sinocyclocheilus anophthalmus. Next base: position 22,074 of record JADLZN010007624.1, on the reverse strand, counting down.
CATACTCTCTCTTCTCTTAGACATGCCCCATCTTATCTTAGACACACCCCGTCCTCTCTTAGTCATGCATATATTCTCTTAGACACACCCTCTGTCCTCTTAGACCCACTCCTCCTCTCGTAGCCACACCCATCTTTCCGTAGACACACCCTTTATTATCTTAGACCCCCCTTTCTCTTAGTTACACCTTCTCTTAGACACACCCTCTCTCCCCTTAGACATACTCTCTCTTCTCTTAGACATGCCCATCTTATCATAGACACACCCCGTTCTCTCTTAGTCATGCATATCTTCTCTTAGACACACCCTCTGTCCTCTTAGACCTACCCCTCCTCGTGTAGCCACGCCCATTACATCTTAGACACACCCTCTCTTCCTTAGACACGCCCCTCTCCTCTGTATGTTGTCCCTGATATTTTGTTGAAGCCTGCTCTCACTTCCAGTGCAACTACAGCAGAACGCTTCCCTTTAATTATCACATAAGACCCGTTTCTGCCTGTAATTGTTGTAGGCGCATTCCACCCGGTTTGCGGAGCATCATTGGTAATTGCAGTAATAGCAGAGCGTCGCGTGTCCTTGTAAATGTGGCTCCCGGTTTCCTCCTGCAAGCATCATTGGTGCGGGAGGCGCAGTCATAGACGCAGAGAGATAAATACTCTTAATGAGGGAGAGAGGTAATCATTAAGGGAGGCCAGGCTGCTGCTCAAGTCATTAAGAATCTTAAATGAAATTTTTATTTTTATGATAGCCATTTACATGTGTAATAAGAGTCAATGATTCTTAGAAGCGTATGACAGAAACATAGGAGTGTGAGAGCCCATGGAAGACAGACCATCTAAATGAGCACTTCTTCGCTATTCATTTCTGCTAATGAACTAGCTGTGCACAGAGCCGAGAGAAAGAGGAGGCGTTCGCTAGTCTAAAAATGTAATACGCCCCAAAAAAAGCCAGGGTAGTGGCATTAGGAATACTATGAAGTCTGATTTTCCTTCAGGAGAGCAGCCGGCTTCATCAAGCGTTTTTGGCTGTCTTTAGTCCAGGATTCTCACACTTCTTTGAACTTAAGACCCCTTTCATGACCCCAACCATTTGAGATGTCATAGAATATCACAGAAATGGGAATCGTGGCCACCCACTTTCATAAGCCGACATCCACTGTTACATCTGAGAGTAAATTAAAACTGAACGTGGTCATTTCACAATTTGTTTTATATAAAACGTTTTATTTATTTTGATTTATTTTTAGTTAACAATGATAACCCTGCCCCACTCTCTAAACCAACTGCAGTCCTGTGTTTGCTATTAAGGTTCTTGTATATATTTGAAATTTAAGTAAACAAGTTTTAAAGTATACTTGATAGCCAGTGATATATTTGTTGTTATTATTTTCAACATGATGCCACAAATGCTGTTGATAGAGCTTAACTCATATTGAACCCGGAACATTCCTTTAATTTGATAAACCCTCTTGGAGCCGGAATGTCTGTGATTCCGCTGTGTTGCAATTCCATGATGTGTGGTGTGTGTGTGTGTGTGTGTGTGTTGTGATAAAAACCACGGCCATGTTTCTGCGCTGCTGGGGTGACGTTCATTAGCTCCGGAGGAAGATGCCAAAGTCTCTCTCTCTTTTTCTCTCTTTTGTGCGGTCTTTCCAAACTTGTGGGCACTTTCCTTCGGCGTCTCTGTGTTTTTTCTCGCGTTTGGTGCCGGAGTGTCTGCACTGGTACCTCAGCACATAGCTCTGTCCTGAGATAAGCCCAGCACGCTCTCCCTCGCTCTTTTCTTGTCTGGTTGCTCCGGTCAGTCAGATTGCTGCGTTGGTGTCGTCCTTGACTCACTCTCATCTCCCATAATGCCCTTCACTAGTGTGTGACATTGTTATCACTGACGGAGACTTTAAATAAATCACCTGCGTTCCTCCCCGCCCTTGTCTTTCTGTTTTTTCCATCTTTCTTGTATTTCGGATCCTTCCAAGGACCTCAGAGAGTCAGGAGGTTCAGACGGGAGCCGTGTGTTTTCACAGAGCATGCTAACGGCCCGTACAGACGGGAATGTTTTGAGAGTAAACCGAACGGATGGAGTGAAATCATCAGGAGGAATAGATTCAACACGGATCTCCTTCAGAGGCCTGTTTACTCACCCACCACCTCGAAACTGATTTATCAGCCTGAGACGAGAGCACAACTCCCTCGGCTCTCCAAACTGAGGAGGACTAGCTCACCTCCTACTGGAATATTTGCCCCCTGTCCCCCCGAAACACTTGATAGTTAAACTGATAGAAACAAGAAGGAGAGAAAAAAGAAGAATCTAAACGGTGGATTCCAGTAAAAGCTCTGTGCAGCGGAATAAAAAAAAAAAGATGTCGGGAAAGATCAAAAGAACTCGAAAAACTCAGAAAAGCTCAAGAAATAAAACAAGTAATGAATGCATAATGAAAAAGAATAATGTTAAAAATAATATGATATATATTAGTATTACATTGTTACTTTATATAACATATATTATTATTAGTATTAGATTATTATTGTACAATAATGAATAAAAGAAATAATAAATAAAAAACATAAATATATGTATTTAAATAATATGCTTTTTAAAATTGCAATATAGCTCCACAGCGTTTTTGTTGTTTAATTGTGGGATAAATTACAAATATAGAAATTATAAAACTTCATTTTAAGGTGTTGATCATCTTAACACATATATTTATGTTTACATATATTTTTTATAGTTAGTTTTTGTATTTTAGATGAATGACCTTTTATCGAACCATGCAATGTTTCGATCCCCCATAAACTCTATCAAAAAGGGCATTTATATTGATATATAAATAATATAAACAGTGATTTATATTTATAGAAGTATATGTAGACAGGATCACCAGGAGAAAGGTGATAAACAGTCTAATATAAATCGATTATTATTAAATTATTTCTCAGGTCCTTTGCAATAGCCGAGTGAAGGGCCCTGATCTTTTCAGAAAGATGATGTTGAAGCAGGGAGTTGAGCAGTGATGTGTTTCTGTAAATTAGAGACATCATGTTCTGGTTTGTGTGCTGAGAGACGGAGCAGCAGCAGGGACAGGCACTGGAGATCAAAGACGATCTGTCTCTCTCTCGCTATGTTTGGTTTGTTAGGTGGATGGAACATTCTTGAAGTGATCTCTGAGTTTGCTCTCGCTGTTTAACAGCGCGCTCTGCTCTCTCTGTGTGTGTGTGTGATTGTTGTCAGTGTAAATAAGTGGGTCATTTTGAGTCCTACATGAGATGCAGAACAAGATGTTTTCTGTCCAGAATTTGCAGTTGTGGCAGTGAGCTTTCTCCTCTACGGTCTGTCTACGTTCACAGAGTGAGCGAAGGGAGACTAGACACTATGGGGCCCGATGCGCTTTAGAGCCGGTTTTTGGGAACTTGGTAGAGGTGAGTCTGTGAACATGTTGATTGGCTGCATTGGATAGAGTGGCATTAGTCCCATGCACTTTTTGCCATTCATTTTTCCCATAGGGATTTTAAGAAGAAGTCTTTAAGCGTTATAAGGTTTTATTTGAAAGTCAAAGAAAATCAGACAAAAAGACAAAAATGTGTGCTTAATGGCTTTAGTGAGGCAAAGAACTACAGTCCCATGAAGCATTACGAATGGAATTAAAGCATTACGATTGAGAAATCTAAAACTATTAATTTAAAGTTGATTGAATCTGTAGAAAGAATATATTTTAAGTTGATTGCAAAATATGTATATATACAAATGTGTCTCTGCAGCACAAAAGCAGTGTTAAGTCGCTGGGGGATATTTGTAGCAATAGCCAACAATACATTGTATGGGTCAAAATTATTGATTTTTCTTTCATGCCAAAAATCATTAGGATATTAAGTAAAGATCATGTTCCATACATTTGTTTTGAAAATGTCCTACTGTAAATATATCAAAACTTCAGTTTTGATTAGTAATATGCATTACTAAGAACTTAATTTGGACAAAATTTAAAGATTATTTTCTCAATATTTAGATTTTTTTGCACCCTCTGATTCCAGATTTTCAAATAGTTGTATCTCAGCCAAATATTGTCCGATCCTAACAAACCATACATCAATGGAAAGCTATTTATTCAGCTTTCGGATTTCGAAAAATTCACACTTAAGACTTGTTTTGTGGTCCAGGGTCACAAATATGTAAGCATTTTGAGAGCATTAGGGAGCGCAATTACATCGTTCACGGTGCTCATTGGAAATGGTGCACTTTTCTCGCTGAAGCTCTCTGATTGGTGGAAATTTTTGTACCGCTCAGGGTAATTGTAGCTGTATTGTTGCTATTAAAACAAAGGCGTACTTAACAAGTTGAATTAATATGAAACAGATGGGTTTAACGCAAGCATATATCGTTGAATAACAACCTCAGAACTCACAACAGGTCTGTCTTTAAAGGTTTATCAGTTATTGTTGGAAAAATCATTCTCATGCTCTATTAGCATGTCTGTGACGCAGCATTTCATGCAAACTGAAACGTCTAACTTAAAAATTATTCCACTGCTGAGATTTACGCAGCAGAAGCACATCAGCATTGTTCATATGAATCCACAATCATCCGAGTGATTCCTGCTCGCTGTGGACATCTCACGCACACTTCACACACACACACACACCCACCACAAACACACACACACACTCACACACCCACACACAATCACCACACACACACACACACCACACACACACACACACAACCACACCACACACACCACACACACCACACACCACACACACACACACACACACTCACACACACAAGGGTTTGTTTTATGAGAAACACCGTTAGGCCGTGTTTGAGCTGTCATCGCTGATGTAGTTCAGGAGGAAGGATGTGTAGTTTTAATAAAGCTTTCTAATGTTAGACACACACTCCAGAGATAAACAGCCCACGATCCTCCTCTGCAGGGAGGGACGTTCTGGGCTCGAGCGTCAGGAGCGGAAGGAAAAAACATTAGGACGTCGACTTTAGAGCACTTTCTTCTGCGAGCACGAGAACTTCCCCAAATCGCATTGCAGGCCAAAATCTAATTTGTGCACAAACTCAATTTATTTAGATCATGTAAGCCACAAAACCCACAGCAGCGAGGAGCTAAACGTGTTCATTTGTCGGGCCGCAGCGCTCACGCGTGTTCACGTGAATGATAGCGAGGCAGGTCTAGTAATGAGAGAGGAGGGAAATCATTTGCTCTGCTAAATAATGTTAAAGGGCTGCCGGCTCTCTGACATTTTCAAAACATTTTTGACAGCGACACAGCCCAGCGGCTCGACCTTTGCACAAATGAGACGATAAAATGTTTACTGTCAGACAAACCTCAGTGCAGAGTTTATACCTTACACAAGCTCGTCCTAATTAAAAGGTAGCTGATAAAATTCAAGCCGAACATGCGTTGTCTCTCTGCTGTAATATTTAACTTGTCTGACGAATGGGAGAGAGCTATTTATTCTCCGTTAGATAATATTATGTTACATAATAACGTAAAACACCTTCGGTTCGAGTATAGAGCTATAAAGTGAATGTGGAGCAGCTCAATTATTTGATGAAATTCACAGTGAGATCTCCAACTTTTGTTTGCTGACTTTGATATCTTGGTAAATATGAGCACATTGTTTGAGATCTCTTCTGAACCTTTAGAAGAGACACAAGAGATTACCAGAGTCTTTATTCTCAGGAGAAACTCTTTATTCAATGTCACTGCTGTCTTTATGAAACAATTGAGATTTGAAAGACATTTAATTTGTGTTTTTTCTTTCTGTGGGCATTTCCATGATGATTTTCAATTGCCAAAAAACACATAGCCTCAGCCCTGTTGATAAAATTCCCCCTCATTTTTAATGTAATTATCAGAATCCACGTAGTTAGGAGTTCGATTAGAGATCTAGGAAGTGATGTTGGGATTACAGCATACGTGTCTGCTCCTTATCTGACTGCCTCTAATACATTTAAAAGTAGAAAAAGGGTTTATCGTTAAAAGCTTTTCCACAATTCCAATGGTTCTAGATTAACTCATATTTCTTATTTTAGTGGCCATTAGGTGGCTAGATAAGGCAGTAATTTAGACGTATCCCTCCCAGAACGTTTCTCTAATGTTCCTACGTTCTTTTTATCACAGCTGCTGCCGCATGTTTCCGTCACCTTCCAGTGCACCATATTTTTCACATGCAAGCAAGAATCCAGGTTTTATTTAAACACACTCTCTCTCGCTCTCTCTGTGTGTGTGTGTTTCTAGTGAAGAGCGTTCACTGCGCTACTGAGTTTGAGGATTTCTTCGGGAAGCGTAAACTGGTGGACAGTGAAAGTCATGTGGTCAGCATTGCCGAATACCTCCAGAGAGGAGACACAGCCATCATCTACCCCGAGGCACCAGAGGAACTCTCCCGTTCCCGCCTCGCCACGCCCGAAGCCAACGGACACGAGGAGAACGGTGAGAATGCCAGGCAGCTGTTGCCGCCGTCTGATTGGCTGCATGCTGCAGTGTTTACCTTTGGAGCTGCGTGCAGCTGTCCGAGTGGTGAAATCATACACCCTAAATTTCCCGTCCCGAGGGGGGCAGCTGGGGCGCATTACCTCTCTTAAGAAGAACGTGTGAAAAATTAGACGTGCGAGCCACCAGAAGTGATTACAACAGAGAGAACACAACTGGCCCCCAAACGCCGTCAGCAATTGCTCTGTGTTCAGGTTTAAACCATGCTAAACAACTGCTTTTAGCCAGTTAGGGTTAGTAGCAGTGTATTCTGACACAATCCAAAGAAGCCAAGGCCAATTCTGTGGCTCCTAGACCCGTATTTAATTTTGAACACCAAGTGGTGACCCATATACAAAAAACATAATGTTACTTTAAGCTGCATAGAACCGACACAAATGCAATTTTAATATAAGAATGTTTGGTAATACTTTACTCGATGCCTTAATGTGTAATGCAAAGTACGTTATAATGTATTATATATTTTCAGTAATAATGGTAAGCAAAATATTGTCAGATTTATTGTTATAGGCCAATACATTGTTTTAATGCATTATACTTTCTAAAAGTGTAAAAAAAAAAAAAAAAGAGTTGGTAATGTCAAGGCTTCAAGTAAAGTGTTAACAAATGTTTTTATATGCTTCTTTAATATCTACAGAGCAGAGGTGGCTAGTGGCTAAACAATGCTATAACTGCAATTATCATGTAAATAAGATGGACACAATTTAGTACATTTACTTTAAGCTTAATTTCATAATCTATTCATTTAAAATTTGCACAATATTTATATTATCCATTCCCAAAATGCTCAGTGGATATTAAAATTGACCGTTATTGGTTATTGGCCGATGCCATCATCTTGAAATGGCTAAAGATCATCCTAATTATGTTAGCCTGGCTAACATATCTGTCTGTCGCTAGTATGTTCCCACTTTAGGAGTGGAAAATAGTTTAAAACATGAATGTGTTATATTTCTTCCGTCGCATAAAGCCCATGAGCAAAACTCAGCGAGTTGTGTGAATTCGAATGCATCTACTGTGTGAGTTCATGCATTGGCTTGAGTGCGTGTATGGGTGGCAGTGCCAACTTTGACGGTGGCACACAGTGGAGCAGATTGTACAGATACCTCCTCGTACCATCCTGGGCACAGTGCCCATTCGCTGCCATTGATTTGCTGACCTTTTGGCCCACTGCCCCTCTCTCTCTGCTGCAGACCTGCCACCTGGAACTCCAGATGCTTTCGCCCAACTGTTGACCTGCCCCTACTGCGACCGGGGTTACAAACGCTTGACTTCCCTAAAGGAACACATCAAGTACCGGCACGAGAAAAACGAGGAGAACTTCTCCTGCCCTCTCTGCAGCTACACGTTTGGTTACCGCACTCAGCTGGAGAGACATATGGCCACACACAAGCCAGGACGAGATCAGGTGAGCCGCACTTCCTCTCTCGCTCTCTCTGTCTAATGTGCTGTATTCCCTCGGAGAAAAGATATCATTTTGATTGGCAATCATTATTAATTTTTCATGGCATTTTGAAGATGCCGATCTTTTAATGGTTATAGCCTTAATTGAGGTCTAAATGGTTTTTTGATGGCCTGCTCTGATATGATTCTGCAGTCTTATATTCACGATCGAATGACTATGCTAATTTCCAATTTAGATATTGTGTCCGCTCTTTAGGTTTTCTTTTTTATGTTCTTTAAAAATCAGTTTGTCTGCGGTGACAGAGTAACACATCATAATTTCCACATGCGTAAATGATAAACGTGAGCCGCGCACTCAGCGTTTTTTCTCTTAACAATCTGTCGCAGCATTATTTACACACATTATATGGGTTGTTGTGGCTGTCGTGTCAAATATAAGACACATTCCCCTGTATAAACAGGTAGATACACTGGGTCTCTACTGGCAAATAAAGCAGGTAAAAGCAAAGTGTCACGTTGATCTCTCTAGAGACTGAACCACTTAAAACTTATCGTTACGACTCAAAGCGCAGTGTGACAGCAGAATTGCTGCTGTAATCATCTGAGATGAGGTACAGGAGCGCTTTTATCTCTCAGACATGACGTTGTGACTAGAACAGACTGATTTGATACACGACGAGCTGCCAACTTCTTCACCTGGTGCCACGGGCCGCTCAAAACATGAACAGATGGCCCATTCTGCACCCGTGACCTCTCTAATCCACAAATTACTTCCTATTTGTTGGTCTTTGTTTGTGCGCTTCATCTTGAAAGACTTTCCTGTTGAAAATTTGCTGTTGTCTGGAAATTCAGTGGCCATTGAAATCAGTCAATGATGTGCAGTAGAGCGCTCTACGTGTGTACGTGACTCCGGTTTACCGATACTTGCTAAGCCCAATAACATGCACATACCCAATCAAATGCCGCGCCCACATCATGCTTGACACACTTAGCGCAAGTGCATCACGCCGGGTGGAAAAATCCCTCTCCTCTCGCTGCTGCCAATCACAATTAGGCAAACGGAGTGACTGTATCACATCGAGGGTGATGGTGGGACCAAAACCTGCTTCCATCCTCAGAGGGATGGTGGGGGGCATAAAGCAGCTGTTGCTGTTTGTTTATGCGACTCGGCAACATATGAGCGAATGGTGGGTTCCCTCCCCGCCGTGGGCCGCCCGGCTCCCTGCTTGATGTTTGAAGGTTGCCGCTGTTTGAACAATCCTCCCTGTGTCCTGTGCTTTATGCCATCTGTCTCCAGCGGAATGCGGGCCTCTCTCTCTCCCCACCAGTTGTCGGAGCCGATCATGGGCGGCGCTCACAGGCCTTTTGTGTTCCTATGCCCGTTCGACATACTCACCTCCCACTCTGAATTAATTGTGCTCGTCTGGTGCGCTCTCTGCTTCTCTGCACTGACACCCGTATTGTTGTTGTTATTATATTTTGATTTTCGAGACTCTGCTTTGAATTGCAAATGCGAGGGGCGCAGCGCTCATGTTCTAACTTTGAACAGCAAATGAAGTGCCTGCCTACGAGCCGCATTCACGCATTATTAAAGAGACGTTTGAAGCCTTTAAACAGCCTACAAATTTGTGTCCAATTATGAAATTGCAACATTTATTCGAGCCCACCTTTTTGCATAATGAACTCTTTGCACAGGTATCTGAAGGATGTGTTGGTTAAATATGCGTGATTTATTTGGAACGATTATGCTAAATTAGATGAAGTGGATCATTTCTGTCTCCCTAAAGAGGAAACAAGTCTTAAAAGCAGGATTCTTTTTGTTCTTTTTTTTCCGCTGCCAATGCAGCATTTCTGGCTCTAGAGTCAGGAAATGAAAAGGTATGAGATGCTCTGTTATCGCTGCTCAAATGCACCCAACCAAAGCAAGATGCTGCTTTACAACAGGGGCCATTTGGCCCATCATGAAATTATTCACTGAAATCTTGCCTGTTGTGTGTTTGTGTAAGAGAAGCTCATGTGAATATTTTCTCATCCACAGCACCAGATACTCAACCAGGGTTCTGGCAACCGCAAGTTCAAATGCACTGAATGTGGCAAGGCCTTCAAATACAAACACCATCTAAAGGAGCACCTGCGGATACACAGTGGTACGTCCTTTTCTTTCTTTCATAACTCGTTGCCTTAGATAAGAATGTACTTGATTTTGCATCAGAATGATTGGGTTCTTTCTTTGTCATCTCTTCATTAAAGAAGTTTTATTAGATGAAAAGAGGGCGCACACTCATTACGTTGAAAGAAATGCAATCAGTGTCAATAAGAACATCTCTCGCTTCTTGATGTGATCAAATTATTTGTCTGTCTTCACTGTAGGTGAGAAGCCATACGAATGTCCAAACTGTAAGAAGAGATTCTCGCACTCCGGGTCCTACAGTTCACACATAAGCAGTAAGAAATGCATCGGACTGATCGCCATCAATGGCAGGGTGAGGAACAACTTGAAGACGGGTTCATCTCCGACCTCTGCATCATCCTCCCCTACGAACACCGCCATTTCGCAGCTACGACACAAACTGGAGAATGGCAAACCCCTCGGTCTGCAAGACCAGTCCAACCACCTCAACATCAAATCTGAACCACTGGACTTCAACGACTATAAGCTGATGATGGCCTCTCATGGCTACGGTACAGGCAGCCCCTTCCTCAATGGTGGTGTGAGGGGAGGCAGCCCACTGGGCATTCATAACTCCCAGAGTCCCCTTCAGCACCTGTGCATGGGGATGGAGGGGCAAATTCTGGGATACCCATCACTGGGAAACAACCTGAGCGAGGTACAGAGGGTCCTGCAGATCGTGGACAACACAGTTTGTCGACAAAAGATGGACTGCAAGCCAGAGGAGATCTCCAAGTTGAAGGCGTACATGAAGGAGTTGGGTTCCCACATAGAGGAACAGAAGCAAGCGCTCACCTCTACCGGTGGACCCCAGAACACTCTTCCTCTTATCAATCACAATGGTGCCACCAAGAGCATCATAGACTACACACTTGAGAAGGTTAATGAAGCCAAAGCCTGCCTTCAGAGCTTGACTATGGACTCTAAGAGGCAAATTAGCAATATCAAAAAAGAGAAGGCGAATCATATGCTAGATATAGTTATAGAGGACAAAACGCACGAGAATAATAATCTAATGTTTACACCCTTCTCCTGTCAGTATTGCAAAGAGACCTTCCCTGGCCCCATTCCCCTGCACCAGCATGAGCGCTACCTTTGCAAGATGAATGAGGAAATCAAGGCCGTGCTTCAGCCCGCTCAGAACGCCTCGACCAACAAAACTGGCTTGTTTGCTGAGAAACACAGCCTCTTGCACCCCTCCGTCATCCCTGAGAAGGTCGTCAACGGCCCTATCAGTCCCTACAAGGACCACATGTCAGTGCTGAAAGCTTATTTCGCCATGAACATGGAGCCCAACTCAGAAGAACTACTGAAAATCTCCATAGCGGTCGGCCTTCCACAGGAGTTTGTGAAAGAGTGGTTTGAGCAAAGGAAAGTCTTTCAGTACGCAAACTCCAGGACTCCTCCTTTAGACAGGAACCATTTGGAGTCTGGTTATCCGGTCTCCATTCACACGCCCATTAAAGACTCATTAGGCATCCGGTCTCCAATGTCCCTGGTCAAAGGTACTGACCGCATCACATCCCCCTCCATCCCAGAGCTTCATAATAACATTAACAACTGCGACACCCCATTCAGGCTCTCCAAAACCCTTCAGTTCTCCAACCACAAGCCGCTGGGGGATAAGCTGGACCACTCCAGAAGCAACACGCCATCTCCTCTAAACTTGTCGTCCGCCTCCTCCAAAAACTCCCACACTAGCTCTTACACACCCAACAGCTTCACCTCTGAGGACCTGCAGGCTGAACCTCTTGACCTCTCGTTGCCAAAGCTCATGAAGGAGCCAAAGCACATCTTGACTGTGAAAAGCCGACCCAAGCTAAACAGCACCCCCACTGACCATAACCACGTCATGACGCCCCGGGAGCACGCAGACGAGCCGCTCAACCTGGCTTATCTGTCCAAGAAGGAGTTTGGCAGCCCCAATGCAAACAGCAATCTGGACAAAAGCTCGAGCCCAATGTTTGGTCTGAACCCTTTCGCTGCCAAACCCCTGTACACCTCCTTGCCACCCCAAAATGCATTTCCGCCCCCCACGTTTATGCCCCCGGTGCAAGCCAGCCTCCCGGGGCTGAGACCCTACCCCAGCCTCGACCAGATAAGCTTCTTGCCACACATGGCCTACACGTACGCTGCAGGCGCGGCCAGCTTCGCCGAGATGCAGCAGAGGAGAAAATACCAGCGGAAGCCAGGGTTCCAGGTAAATAACGGACACTCTGTTTCATAAACCCTCTGGGCTTGTGTTTCTTTTTTCTATCCCTCTGGTGAGTGGCGCTCAGCTTCATTCAGACACTAATTAAAAGCCTCTCAGAGTGGGAGAGGGGAGCTCACCTCACGCCCAGCGGCGGATGAGGCAATGAAAGAGAACCGCGGTTCCTTGTGGTAGACGTCGATGCCTCTAGTGCCATACGCTGTTTTTTTTTAGTGGTGACGGTTATGTTGCCAGTTCTTGAGTGGCTCGTCCAAGATACCAAGAGCAGGAAAGCGTCAAAGTGTCAGGTGTTCGGTGGTCTAGCGTAGATGCGCCTGTGGCGCCGCTGCTCTTTTTCCCATTTCAGGTGGGAGAAACATCAGAGACATAGAGAGTCAGTGAACCTTAGACATATCTCTTTATTTCATTTTGCTCCTTTTTTCCTCTATATTTCTACAGCGAGAAAAGCTGAAATGAGCTTGAGCATAAAGATTAATAATGCACACTCCCCATGTTCATTACAGCTCAGCGCTGAGGGCTGTTTAACATCGGGGAAACCATTCTGATAAAAAAGTATTAATAATGTTTCCTATTCTAAGTTATTAAATTAGATTTTAAAAATACAGCTAAGGGCATTTAGCTCAAATTGATTGCGGAACGATAGCACAGAGCTTTTTAAAAGAGAGTGCGCAGAAGTATTGTCAGTCCAGAGCCGGCTGTCCTTAATGAGGGCATCGTCGCTGCAGTTTTGGCCATTTTGTGCCCCTCTTGATTTAATCATTACCGTTTGAAATTAGAGGACTGTGGCAATATTCCCTGCTAAGACTCTCTCCTTATTGTTATTAGCTTCTAATGTAATAATATTTTTTCCCCATTAATTTAAGTTTAAGCCTATCGGGGTAATCTCTGCTCAGATAAATACTGCGCTAACACCCTTTCATGTATGAAATTAAACCAAATTTGAATGCAAATATATGGAATAAGGTGTGATTAAGAAGAGAGAAAGGCCTCGTTTGTAATATCCTGCCTTTACATGCTTTTTTCAGGTCGCAAACATTTTAATGTTTAATTCGTATAAGACTACTACTCCAGTTTTAACTGAGAAATGCATATCTTTTTCATATTCACATGCTAAATTTGAATCTCTTTATGTAAAAAAATATATAGAAAATCGTGAAATACATAAATAGATTAAACAAGCAAGTTCTCTGTTGATCCATTCTGTCATTTACAATTTATTGTCTATTTTATCTGGGTGTATAATAGATTTAAACGTACAGTCTAATACGAACAGTTTTCATTACAAATAATCATTAAAAATATGAATAAATTATATCATTAGATTGTTGTTTTGAATATATTAGATTTTGAATTGTAATTGATCATAATCGTAAGTAATTGTTTCGGACAACTATGTTTGTTTTATTCTGATGCTTATTAATTTGTGATTTGTTATTTTTATTATCGTTGCACTGTAGAGTGAACCGCTTTGTGTGATGACAATAGAAATAATACTAAACTCAAGGAGCTAACGATCGCCGTCTCTTTCCAGAGCGAGCTTCTCGACGGGCCGGCAGATTATCTGAGCAGTCTAGATGATATGGCCGACCCCGAGGCCTGTCTGTCCAGGAAGAAGATTAAGAAAACAGAAAGTGGTATGTACGCGTGTGACCTTTGCGACAAAACATTCCAGAAGAGCAGTTCCCTCCTCAGACACAAATATGAACACACAGGTATATATACTGTTCTAGACACCATCATTTAATAACTGTCTGTCTAACTCCAGAATATTCACGCTGCTTCTTGCTTTCTTCTTTCGCTCTGTCTTTTTCCACTACCTTAATCATGTTTTCTTTTTCCATTTTTTAGTAAAAACTAACATGTTTCTCTCCTGTTGACAGTCAGAGAGAGGATTTGTAAATGTAATTAATGTGGCAAAAACATGACACTGACATTGCACTAAATTAAGAAAATAATTAAGCAAAACTAAACAGTTAGAAAAAAATAAACACACAAGAAGCTGGACTGAATAATCTCTGGAATTGTCTGGGAGTGAACGGGAGCATGAACCTTTGACCTTTACACTGTTAGTAGAGGCTACATTCACACCACACATTTATTTAATTAGACTTTATTTTGGATGACTGTATGAACAGGAAACATTGCATTTATATGTGAAAATAAATGGGCAACATTTTTGCTAAATTACTTCAATGTGAAATTGTTAGGTTGTAAATGTCTGTTTTTTTTATGACAGTCTAAATTAACAGTCGTCTTAACTGCATGCTTGATTTACCCTTGAAATTAATACAATAGTGTATTCACTATGTTAATTATTAAACTGAAAAATGCAGCAATATACTTGAATTTGTATTAGAGCTTAAGAATGAAGAGAAGTTCTTCTCATTTTATTTTGAAATAAAATATGATAAAAATTAGATTTTTTTTGGGGTGCGGGGGTGCAGTAAATCAGGATTGGACACTTTGTTGTGTGAATGTAGCCTGACACCATGTCTACACTGGATTTGATTTTTTAACACTGACCAATCCGCTGTAAGCTTGAGGCTACGCTTTTATTGAAATTAATAATTTTCAACAGAAATCGTTTTGTATAAAAATGTATTTAAAAATAATTATACAGAATGTTTGTGCATATACATATAACACTGCAGAGGGTTAAAAACACAAGATTATTTAAATAAAAAAAGGCATAGACCAGAAACATCAATAATTACATCTCTAGAATACAATTAATTCCACACATATAAGCTTTTATTAATACAATAATTGTTTTCCAGATGGATGGGAGAAAAAAGTGGCTGGAGCAGCTCTGCAGCTCTTCAGAAATACAAACGGAGCATCTGTCCGCTGAGAGCAACTCTAGACAGCGTCATTGATTATAAAGGGAGCGATTTAGTTTTGATGCATTGTGATGTGCAACTCATGCCCGCTGTAGACATGGAGTTAAGGTACATTCTATTACAGAGACCAGCAAGTGGAATAAAAGAGTACACAAATAAAGGTGATATTAAAGGAGGAGAGTATCTGCGCACACACACACACAACACACAGTTTCTTTCTCTTGATTGATCACCGTTTACAGTCAGTCTGGAAGGACATGGGAATTAATCCACTGACGTGAATACAACGTTTTCATTTCCCTATCTCTCTCTTGTCTTTGTGCTGTCTCTCTCTGTCTCTCTCTAAATGTGAAGTTCTGACTAGGACTGATATTATAGTTTATCAATGTAAATGTGAAGTTCAAGATTGGTTTTTCAATCAGAGAAATCATTATTTTAACCTAAGGATGTATTGTAAATATGTAATGCAAGCAGTACATTTCTGAAAAAAATTGCTAAAATAATTAATGCATGATTTCTCACTGTAAAAAATAAAGCAGCATATATATTCACTTTTATTTATATGCACCAGTATGTCAATTTTTAGTATTACGGCTCAGCATTTACATTATGTATTTTTTATAAATAATTTAATATATGAAAAATGCAACAGGGGTGTTTTGAATCAGTTTATTTAAAATAAGTGAAATTCAAATAAATAACGTATATTTCATATATTTAAAGAACATTAAATGTCAAATATGAAGTGCATTAAAACAAACACAGTATACACAATGTTGCTTAAATGTATATTGCCTTCAGAATGATCACAAATAATCACAACCTGCACATTATTTTTTAAATGTTAATGTAATGTATAGAAAGTAACGTTTTTATTAAGGGCAATGTTTACCCCCTACAGTTGATTTACAGGGGCAAAAAATAAATGAATAAATAAAAAAATACAGAGCATGTCAGCTGTGAATCAATTAATAATAATAATAATAAAAAAACACTATTTGACTTATTACAAAAGCAGTATTTTAATAATTATGTATGTTAATTTTACAATCAGCACATAGAAGTGATGCACAGATATTATATCAGGTAAACATTAAGCTAGAACACATTTCGCATAACTGTCCGGTGATCTGTTTTTAAATTATATAGCTTCATATAGGTTCATGAAAAAAATAACTCGATATTATGTGCATATTGAACATCAGTCACCTCTGAGTGCGTGAATACAGATATCTGACAGCTACAGGTCACTCGACTGGCCTAGAGGAGAGTATGATGGAATATAGCAAATATTACATAAAACCCCAGCAATTAAATATCTGTGGCATTTGTCACTTTCGTCTCGTGCACCTGACCGCAGCGTCTCCCCTCACTCTTTTCCTCTTTCATTCATGCCATCCCTCTCTTTCAGCTCTTGTCTTTTCTCATGACACGTCACCTCACGCGACAGGACAGAAAAAGAGTTACGCAGCAGGAATCCGCCAGCGCATTTCACTCTATTTGTTTGTTCCTGCGCTCCAGCTCTGTGTTTGTTTGGTTTGCGCTGGTTTATTTATGTTGCAGTGTTGTAGCGCTTGGGCCCTGCGCTGCCTCACCGCTTCACGCTTCACTTCTGTGAGGGAATGTTACAGAGTAAATACACAAACGAGACGGCGGCGCGTCAAGCAGAACCAGAGCAGGCAAACGTTCATAACACTGGATTATTTTGGCTCGTTTTCATCGGAACCCTTTTATTTGGTGTTTATTTTGGTTAGCGTGCAAGATCTGGTGTGTGTTTGTGAGGAGTGCATATCCGCTCGCTCACCGCATGCAATCTGTCGTTGTGTGTTTCCGCAGGTAAACGGCCGCACCAGTGTCAGATCTGCAAGAAAGCGTTTAAACACAAGCATCATCTGATCGAACACAGCCGCCTGCACTCCGGAGAGAAGCCCTACCAGTGCGACAAATGTGGAAAGCGCTTCTCGCACTCGGGCTCGTACTCGCAGCACATGAACCACAGATACTCGTACTGCAAGAGAGAGGCGGAGGAGCGCGAGGCGGCCGAGCGAGAAGCCCGAGAGAAGGGTCACCTGGAGCCCACGGAGCTGCTGCTAAACCGGGCGTACCTGCAGGGCATCGCTCCACCCGGATACCCAGAGCATACACCAGAGCCTATCCTGAGGGACGGCCTGAACGGGAGCATTCGGGAGCGACTCAAGGAGGTGGAAGGAGCGTTCGTGAAGATGGGCCGGCGAGACGAGGAGTTCGAGGAGGAGGAAGAGGAGAGTGAAAACAAAAGCATGGACACCGACGGGGACACCATGAGGGACGAGGAGGAAAACGGCGAGCACTCGATGGACGAGAGCTCCATGGACGGCAAAACCGAATCCAAATGGGATCCCGAGGACGGCGTGGAGGACGCGGTGTAGCCGCTCGCTCGGGGGACGGGTCGTCTGCGAAGCTGCATTATGCAAAAATAAAAAATAAAGGAAAATAAAATAAATGAAGTTTTAAAAATGTGTACAGTATTAAGGCCTAACGTATGTGTGGTGCTACCATCCTATGTGTTCCATAGTATTTATAGCACAAACTAGTAACTTGTACAAAAATTGCACTCTGCTTCTATAATCACTACGAGAATAATGAAATTATTTGCTGATGTATATTTATACAGTGTTAAAAAGGGGTGCAGGGGATCAGTATTTAATGCGTTTTTTCTGCCCTCGCCACACACTCTTTTAGGCCGAATTCACGTGAAGGACCGTAACAGTATTCCGTTTGCTTTGACGATTTCGAGTCTTAAAGAGACTGTTTAGAGAGAGAACGATCATTCGACCGGGACAGACGACGGATGGACTGAGCCTTTGGAAGGTTGTTGCCTTATATGCAAACTTGTTAATCAGCGCGTTTCTAAAGTGCCAACCCTGTCAGTATTACAGGAGAGAGACGCGAGCAGTCTATATCTCTCTCTCGCTCTCTCTCTCTCTCTCCGCTCAGCGCTTTAGTTTCAACGACGTTGTGCAATTTTGTTCTCAGTATTACACCAAACCGTTTCGCAATGACAGCATTGCATCCTTTTATTTGTAGGTTTAAATGACATCTTATTTATGTGGCCCATTTTGTATCTCCTGATTTTATTTATTTCATACTGTACAGTACAGTATTATAGTTCTTCAATAAATAGATCTATAAGCTTAGCATTGGCATCACTGTTAATATTACTAATAACTACATATATTTAATAAAAATAATTTTACAAATTCTTATTTGATCATTTGGTGTATGGTATGTTCTAACATAAATGAGTGTGCACATAGAATAGTTTATACTCTTGTTGTATTTGATATGTGCATTGTAATTTTTTGCATATGCTATTGGATTTTTTTGCTAAGTCGCAACTATGCCCAAATCATAAACACATTTATGATTTATGTTATGTATATATTGATCGCCAATGTGTCCGTTGCTATAGTAGTCACCTGAAAATTCTGACTTAGTTTTCCTCAGTGATGTTTGAGATTTGGCATTTAAGACTGGAATAGACAGTGTTGTTTCTGTTCTTCTCTGAGCTCTCTGCTTTTGTGTTGTCTTCAGGGAATTGTAGCATGGTATAGTTCACCTCACTCTCTTGATCCTTTGAGGGAAACAACAAATTTGTTTTCTCTATACATTTATGAAGGTTATAGCTGAGTACCAAATGTTAAATTAAACAAATTAGATGTCATGAAATACAAGACCACTACTGACATCAGACACTGAGTTTGGTTGAGGGACAGCCAGGTGAAGCCTCCTGTGATGTGCTGCAAGAATCAAAAATGAATGGGATTAAGTAAAACAATGGTAAAGAAAACAAGACTGAACTTCCAATAATATTTGAATAAACGGCCACTGCTGATACTCCTCTCTCTCTCTCTCTCTCTCTCTCTCTCTCCTCTCTCTCTCTCTCTCGCTCTCACAAAAAAATTTAACAACAGTATATTGAATGTAACATAACATTAAGAATACTGATTTATTCCGCATTTCAGGAATCAAAATGAAAACTACTTAAATATGTACTGCACCTGCACACAGTTCACATTTTGTTCTCCTCAGTCTGTCACATAGAATTATGTTCATGACTCCACTGAAGAGCAAAATCACAATATTGCAGACAAACACCACATGGAAGAGTGCTGAACAATCTGAATTAAGCAAAATAAAAGGGGAAAAACATACAAATGATCTTTATAGAACAAATAAGAATAAATGTATATATAAAAATGTGATGGATCTGTAAATTATCACTTGTTGCAAAAATGAAAGTTATCAGTCAGATATTTAACAAATAATACTAATTGTGATTTTAATTAAAAAATATATATTCCTGGATGGAATATTCTATTTTAAGGGCAAGTTATATCAGAATGTGTTATTATTCCATTATGTGTGATTATTCTAAATTATTGGGATAATAATAATTATTACCTATTCTGACCCTACCTGCCTTGTTGATTCATGCTATTGTTTGTCTGCCTCCTGCCTTGACCCTGATCACGAACACTGTTCACGATTCTGCCCAACCTTCGTTGTTTCTAACGCCAGTTAACGATCTATGCCTGTATGACCTGCCTTGTGAACCAATAAAGCTGCACATGGATCCTAACGACACTGCCTCTGTGTTACAGAAGACTTCGCCAGAAATCGATCCAGCAGCGTTCTATCACTTCACCACAGAGGTATCTGCTCAAGAATCGGTTCTGGCCACACACCAGCAGCAACTAAACCGACTTACCTCGCTAATGGAGGAGATGGTAAAGACCTTGCAAGCCTTTCGTCTGCAAGCACCCGAAGCTCCCGCCCCTCCTCTGAATCCACCACTTCAAGCTCCGGTTACACCTACCTCCATCGCCAGCCCTCATTTGGCGTTTCCCCGAGAAGTTTGATGGCTCACCCTCAAAATGTAAGGGTTTCTTACTCCAATATTCCATGTTTGTTCAACCCATGTTGTATTCCACAGACGATAGCCGCATCGCGTTTGTCTGTTCGCTTCTCACTGGAAGGGCGTTGGAGTGGGCTACCGCGGTGTGGAATGAGAATCAGACTGTCTTCCCTTCCTTCTCGGCCTTCATCCAGCGGTTTAAGGAGGTGTTCGAACATCCCGCTGAGGGAAACGAGGCGGGTGAGCAGCTGTTATCTTTACGCCAGGGCAGAGGTTCGGCGTCGGATTACGCTCTCTCGTTCCGCACTCTCGCTGCACAAACAGGGTGGCCGGAGGATCCTCTCAAACTACACTAAAACTTCTGCAGAGATCTGAGCATGTAACTGCAGTCTGAATTAGCCTGTCGAGACGAGGGGAAATCTTTAAATCAATTTATTGAGCTGGCCATTCGGATTGACAACCTCCTTCGCTCTCGTCGTCAGACTCGGCTCTCTTCGGCTCCGGTCGGCGCGTCATTGCCACTTCCTGACACAGAACCCATGCAGATCGGCTTTACTCATCTGAGAGGAGAGAGAGAGACGCATTCGCCAGAATCTGTGCCTATACTGTGGACTATCTGGGCACATGAGAGCTTCCTGTCCACCTCGCAATCTTTCTCCGGTGAATTCGAATTCCAGTACTTCCACTGCTTTAGAAATTCCAGTCACCTTAAAAATTAATGGGCAGATCACTGAGGCCATGGCTTTGACTCAGGGGCTGCAGGAAATTTCATTGACGTTAGTTTTTAAGCCAAGACTCATAATATTCCTCTTGTTCCCTGTGCATCTCATTTGGCAGTGGCAGCGCTAGATGGCCGGCCGCTGGGCACTGGCCAAATCCAATTCACTACCACGGACCTTCAATTATGCACTGGAGCTCTTCACACCGAACTCATCCGCCTCTTCGTATTTCAATCTCTACGAACACATCATCCTAGGACTGCCTTGGCTTGGGAAGCACAACCCCTCTATCTCATGGTCCGAAGGACAGATTACACAGTGGTCAGAGTCCTGCCGTCAGAATTGTCTCAGCGCTACTCCGGTCAGAAAGGAGAGGGATTGCACGCCTGTCTGTCAGCTTCCAGCAGAATACCACGATCTCATGGAGGCCTTCAGTAAGATTATTTATAATTAAATTTTATTTTATTTAACTAATATTTTTTTTATTATTGATTTTTATTTTATTTTTAATTTTTTTATTTTTTTTTTTATTTATAAACAGCTTCTCAACTACTCCTCATAGAATGAGTGACTGTGCCATCGAACTCCAACCTGGTTCACATCCTCCCAAGGGGAGGGTTTTCCCCTTATCTCAACCTGAAGCGGAGGCTATGAAGTCCTATATCAAGGAGGAACTCTCTAAGGGTTTTCAGACCATCCACATCACCTGCCTCTGCTGGGTTCTTCTTTGTTAAGAAGGATGGAGGCCTCCGTCCTTGCATTGATTACCGAGGACTCAACGACATAACCATAAAGTTTCGCTACCCCTTGCCCCTAGTCCCTGCAGCTCTGGAACAGTTCCGAAAGGCAAGATACTTCACCAAGCTGGATCTGCGCAGTGCTTACAACCTCATTCGCATCCGTGAGGGTGATGAATGGAAGACTGCATTCTCTACAACAACTGGGCACTACGAGTATTTTGTTATGCCATTCGGCCTTGCCAACAGTCCTTCAGTGTTCCAGGCCTTCATCAATGATGTGCTCAGAGACATGTTAAATCACTGGGTCATCGTTTACATAGACGACATCTTAATCTATTCAGACTCATACGAGGATCATGTCAAGCATGTCCGGTCGGTCTTAGAACGTCTCATCAGCCACCAGCTATATGCCAAAACCGAGAAGTGTGAGTTTCATCAGGAGACAGTATCATTCCTCGGGTACGTGATCAATTCAGGAGGGGTAGCCATGGACGACAAGAAGGTACGAGCCGTTGTCAACTGGTCTCTACCTGCCACCTTAAAGGAACTACAACGCTTTCTTGGATTTGCCAAATTCTATCGGA
>JADLZN010007623.1:0-80965 GCA_018155175.1 Sinocyclocheilus anophthalmus | reverse complement strand
AATAGACAGCTGACAATGATGTGGGCATCCCACATCTGTCCATGGCCTCAAGGATGATCATGGATAATCCAGGGCTTTCTTCTCTGCGCCTATGTATCTGAGCCATTACAAGCTCTTTCACTAGCTCTTTTATGAACAAGCGCTGGGTGTTATGACCACCTCCCATGAAGCTAGGGTGCTGAGCAATGAAAATGGTGTAGGAGTTTACAATGGCAATATCCAACATGTTATACCAAAGCAGCATAGGCCATCTCTTTGTTTGCCGCTTGCAAGTATAGCTTTCAGCCATTAGCTTAACACTGCTGACTCCTCCTTTGGTGCGGTTGTAGTACTGAATGACCTCTGGCTTGTTTTTAGCACTCGTTTCATTCAGCGCATCGCTGGTATGCATTGTACTCAACAGAATCACTGCCTTTTTTAGTTTTGGAACATAGCTCACCATGAATACTTTGCCACAAAAACCAAACTCAGAGGTATGTAGTGCTCGTAACTTGGATGGCTTCATAATCGGCGGCACATGTGGATTCTTATGGCGAAGGGCCCCAACCATGGTCAAGCTTTTCTCGAAAAGCTTCTCTGCCAGAGGGACATTGGTGAAGTAGCTGTCCATTGTAATGTTGAGACCTATCATGAGAAACAAACACAAAAGGCAAGGTCATTAGGTAACAACAACAATGATGGTCTGGCACAGTGTTTGTGGCTGAGGGCTGGTATCAAGAAGGCTGCTGGTTTGATCCCTACAAGAAGTAAACTATAAAACTATGTGTGCTTTTAAGGAAGATAGTTAACCCAAAGTGTCTCAAATGGAAAATATACTACTAGTGGTAATCTTTTTTTAGGATTCTTTGTTGAAAATGTTTACCTTTTTGCTGAAGTCCATTGGACAACCTTAGGACTGTGTTCTCTGCAAGGTTCTCCTCAGTCTCCCCTCCCGGCTGTCTGCCTGTGTAGATGACTCCATCAATGGCGTAGGGGACCTCGGTATCGCACATCCAAAAGATTTTTATGCCACTCTTGGTAGGGCGGCTTGGCACGTGTTGCAGAAACTTACATCTTCCCTGGAATGGCACAAGCTGCTCACCCACAGTGACACAATCCCTAGGGATGAACCTTTTCCTGCAGTTGATTAGGAACAGGTCCCACACATTTCGGAAGGCTGCCATGTGGTCTGATGCCTCTCTTGCCACTCTGGTTTTCTTGTTATCAAATTGCAGGAATCTGTGAAGGTCTTGATATCTACCAACAGACATGGTAGCTCTATATAGTGGGTTCTGTAACGAATCCATAAACAGTTCCCGGATTGGGACATCACAACTTCTCTCCACACCAATGAGAAGGCTCAGACCAATAAAGGCTTTTAGCTCTTCTTTAGTGATCTTTTGCCACACTTTGCCTTTTGCTAATGCTGCTCTCAGTCCACCCAAGTTGGTGCATTGCAGGATCGCATCAATGATGTTTTCGCTCATGAAAAGTTCCCAGGCATCTTTAGGTGTCTCTACTGAAGACCCTGGTGCAGGCCCTGGACAGTTCTGTGAGGATGCCATGGTTTCACTTTGAGGAGGATATTTGCTCCAATAAGAGTCTCCTTTGCTCCATCGACTTAAGCGATCTTCACTCTCCTCATCACTAGATTCCTCAGATGAGAACTCGAAGTCTGTGAGGACAGTTTTCTGACCTTCTGTCAAATCTGGGCCACTGTGGCATTCTGGGCCATCACTATCAGAGACCTCAGATTCCAAATCAGGGGCAGCAATGGATTCATATTCTTCTCTTAGTGTATCTGTAACCTCAGCTGCAGGCTTTTTAAGGCACGCCATAGACAAACCTGTAAAAATACAAACACACAAGCACAAACAGTTGTAGTGTCATCAGTAAATTTCAGAAAAGTTAAAAATATGCATCAGTGGTATTATTCATGTGAATTACGCTTTTAGTAATTCCCTTACATGAACTTCCAGCATAGCGCACACAGAACATTCTCTTTCCTCTTATTCCGTATAAATCCATGTTATCCAACACACGACTGATGACTTTATACTAAAATTATTGATTTGCAAAAGATTACATTTTTTATATTTAAAAAATTCAATATTTGTGCTGTCATCATTTTGATATGAATAGTTAAATCAAACTGGCTGCATACTGGGCATTTGCTTGCTCAGCAAAACTCAGGTGGGGTCAGAATGTGCAGCATTTGGTCTCCCTCTGGTGGAGAAATGGCAAAAGAATAACTCACCCCAACATTTACACACCCTCACGTTGTGAGTAAATGATAACATTTTCACTTATAATGTTCAAAAATTTGGGGATAGTAAGACTTTTTTTTAAAGAAATTAATACTTTAAAAGGATGCATGTGAATTGATCAAACTTAACAGAAAAGACACTGTTACAGATTTCCAATTTTAAAAATGCTGTTTTTTCGAACTTTCTAGTCATCAAAAAATTTTAAGAAAATGTATCACAGTTTCATAAAACATACTGTTTTCAACATTGATAAGAAATGTTTCTTAATTAGCAAATCAGCATATTAGAATGATTGCTAAGTGATCATTTCACATTGAAGACTGGCGTAATGGCTGCTGAAAATTTAGCTTTATTGTAATTTTATGAAATAAATTTAGCCTTGGTTAGCATTAGAGAATTAATTCAAGATCAAAAAAAAAATCCCCAAAAATACCAACCCCAACTTTTTGAACAGTAGTGCAGATAGACATGTACATAACATGGGTCATCGATAGCGAAAATGACCTTTATTTCCAAACCATTATCATTCTATTATTATTTCACTCAAGAAAGGTTTGTTTTCAGTATTGCTACTTTATCATAAACACTTAATTCTATACCAATTTGTGATATCTTCTCTATGCAACATTTGATTCTTCTGAACTGAAACATTTCTTCAAACACAAAATGTCAGAAAGAGAATTGAGACTTAAGTCTGTAATCCTCTCATTTTAATGCAAGCTTGCTACAGAAAGCCGCTTGTAAAACATTAAATATGTGTAATAAGCAAGAGCATTGTCTATTATAAATTACTGGACATCTACGGGAATAAACTATACACTCTTCAAGAGTGGAACAAAATCATTCATGGGGATGTGATGATTCTTTCAAACCACCATAAAAAGCATAGATAAAAAATGATTTCAGTCAAAAAGCCTTCTTAAATCAAATACTAGAACACATTTTCCACTTTACATAAGGAAATATTCATCCTTTAAGGAAGGAATAAAAATGCAAACCCTTTTACTGTTACGAAAAATGCCGATACACATCATGGACCCTAATCGAGATGGTTTTTCAGATGCAATCTGTAACTGTACCCATAGCTGTATGCTTTACCACACACGGAGCACTGGAAAGGTCTCTCCTTTGAGTGGGTCCGTTTATGTTTGTTAAGTATGTAAACGCGTTTAAAACTCTTCCCACACTCAGGGCACATATAAGGTCTCTCTCCAGTGTGATCTCTCTGGTGCACCCTTAAATCATAGATGTCAAAAAACTTCTTCTCACACTGGTTACATGGAAAAGGCCTGTCACCGGCATGTCTACGCAAGTGTATTTTCAAATAAGAGGGCTTGGCAAACTTCATTTCACACTGATCACAACCATATGGTTTCTGTCTTCTGTGAATTTTCACATGATCCGTGAGAAGATCTGACCGCTGGAATTCTTTCCCACAGGTTTCACAACTAAATCGCTCTTCTTTATGCTGTTTGTTGGATGTTCTGCCTTTACCTGCTTTCTCTGGATGTTGTGTGGCGTTTCCCTGCATTATTAAAGATTTCATTCTGTCACTTGACACATCAGAATTCATTTTAGTTGGTATAATTTGTTTTGTTGGCTCTGTTGATTTTCTTTTTCTTGATGTTCTTTTCTTGTCTGTACTTTTTTTTCTTTTGCTTGATGTATCAGTTCTTCTGTTCAGAGGTTTATCTGGAGAAGCGTGCGTGTTCGCTGTGATTTCAAGCTCTTCTTCCATCTCAACTGGTGGCATTAGGCCAGTTGGTAAAATTTGCAGACCAAGGTCCAAAAACTCCTCTTTAACATTCCCCTGAGAACGAGAAAACGTTCCTAGCTCGTTCACATCAAGCATTGAAGAGTCATCTTGATCAGGTTCCACTTTAACTTGTATTTCTGACTTGATGAAATCTGATTGCAAGGACAATGAACTGTCATCTTCGCTTTTTAACCATCCATTCATAAAGTGCTGGGAAACTGCTTTCGCAGATGGCAGACCTTTCTCCATTTTAACAAGTCTTTGACTTCCGATGCCCAGCTCTAATTCAACTAGTTCTTCTTGAGACTGGACGTGAATTCTTCCAAAGGCTGAACCAGAACTATAACAAAATAGGCAGATATTAATGCTCTGTCCAACGTTGTATTTGTTGTTTTTTTATATCAAAATTACATGTGAGATTGCATTATTCTCTTCTTATCATCATACAATTTCATAGCTTGCTAAACTAAAACAACCATAATAAAATACGCCCGTGGCAAAAAACAAAACAAAAAAAACACTGCATTGACATTTTTGGTTTAGTTCTGATTTGTTTAGGTAATAATTCAAACGAAATGTTGCCGTTGCGGGTATTTGACATACCACTCACCAGTTATTTGCATTCAGAAAAGTAACTTTTTTTTGTTGACTAAAAGATAAGCCTTGTTTGCGTTACTGAATCGTCTTCTTCGGTGGCTTTAGTAACGAGTTGAGAAGCAACTACATATGGGTATACTGCCACCTATTGGGCGGGATTGAGAATATTCATTCTGGGTAAATTCTGTGCTCAAAGAATATTTATTGTCTTTACCTGCAAATTTAGAGGGTCTCATTTGGACAACTGAAAAGTAGGCATACAATTTAAGAACAGTTTCCTTCCTTATATAAATTAAACTAGAAAAAACTAAAATTTTCATTCCATTTTGTAAGTTTATAAAAACAGAAAACTTTATAAAGTATAAGGTATGTTTAATATAAAAATATTTTCAGATCACAAAAACCAATTAACATTTGTGCAAAGTTACAGGCATATTGTGAAATTATTTGAAATTTTGAGATACCCACAAATCAACATTTGCTGAATGTGATTACATTAATTTGGATGGCCACATACTATATTATCTGTCATGTAATTATTATATATTATATAGTCAGAGCATTATATTTGTTTTATTGTAGCATATGTGTGTTTCCCAAATTTTACACATTTTACACTAGTATTGTACCACATTCTCATACACTTTCTTTACGCTCATCAGATTTTACATACAGCACTTAACAACACAGTAAGTTCTTAAATTACACCTTATAGGTTTTGGGTAAGATTTTATCCCATCTATTGTCCTCAAAAATAACTAAACTTTAAGATACAATACTTTTGGTATCTCGTTTGTTGCATGGTCCATATGAAATATGATTATGGAAAAAAAAAAATCGCCAGAATATTTATGAAAAATGCGGTTGCTGATGACATGCCATGTGTGGCCTAAGTGTCTTTCTACAATTCAAAGATCACAGTCATTCAGAAGGCGTTTCCACTGAAAAATACGCATTCCATTGGTCAAATATGGGTATTGTAAACAATAATGTCACTTCCAGATGCTACATATAAAGTCTAATTTTGAAGAATGACAGATTGGATATGCTTTTTCTCTATGTTGTACTGTACTTTCCGCAAGCCGTTTTTCAATGGCTTTCAAAAAGTGGGACAAAAATCAACTTGGGTAAAAAGTGGTGGGGACATGTTACAGCCGTCCCACCAGCAAACCATACAGAATCCTACAGAATCCATCCAGCCTGAAATAGTTGCATAGAATGATTTAGACAAGAGTCTTCGTGAAGTTTTCTGGAGTCAAGTACAGTTCACACGAGTAGGAGAGGAGCGTTGAGCTGGAGTCCTCAGTTGAACGAAACATTTAGTTCAGTATGGAGATAGAATTGTTGCTTAATTCCAAATAAATAGATTATGATCCACAAATAAATGTAAAGAGATTAACAAAAATTAAACATATTGACAAATAAATAGAATGAGATCCACAAATAAATCTTAAAGTTTCACAAAGATGAATTAAATTCACAAATAAATAAAATGAGATTTACAAATAAAAAAAACATATTCACAAATATATATTTATGTCACAACCACAACTTGGCATTTATTTGTGAATCGCGTCATTTGCATTTATAGATAGCTGCTGGCATTTGTGAATCGCACCCTGTGCATTTGCGAATTGTGAAACATTTATTCCGTCAAGACGTGCTGACAATCCACAAATACATGGACTCAACCCACCGTCTACACTAGCTATCACTGCTCAACACAAGGGCAGTTAATTAGCCAAATCTGCTACAAGTCGACCCTCAGAGAGCACTTGTAAAAGAAAGGACAGCAGAGGAGGAAGTGTGTCCCTTTGCGGGACGCTGCTTTATGTGGTGGGGGAAGGTCAGCAATCTGTTTAGTAATCCAGTGTGGCTGCTCTTGATTGGCATGTGAATGGACTATCCTTTCATTGATAAAGTGGCAATAAGTGAACACAATGGTGAGGCTAGAGTCAATACACACAACAAATGTCACACAGAGTCAGATAATCACAAGGTGCCACCGAGGAAGGAATGGATTAGAATGTGCATTTGCCTTCAAACTTAATAATAAAATCACTTCTTGTACCAAACTTAAAAACAATGACATTTTCAAAACAATGTAAAGTCAAGTCACCTTTATTTCTATAGCACTTAATAGAGTCCAGACTATGCCAAAGCAGCTTCACAGTGATAAACAGAAAAATAACAGATATAAAGTATGGAAAACTATAGGGCGCACAAAAAGTGTAGTTAATTGTGATAATTGTCTGCTAAGATTTGCACGCTCATTTCATTTTTATTTGCCATGTCTGTCTTAAAATACATTTTATTTAATTCCATTGCAACTGAATTTAATTCAATTTTTAAAGCAAGTGTTCAATGTGAATATACTTTTATATGACTAGTAACTAGCAACTTATGCTTTACATTACATGCTGTCTTTAGTTTGTGAATCTTGTGAATCTCAAGAAAAACCATCACCATAATTTAACCCTGTGTTGAAATACTATCTTCTAACATGGCTCAAATGTTTATCATTCATTCAGTGCATTGATAGCATGCCAGAATGCCAGTAGCAGATATCTTGGCATTAATATTTTGGTTTTACTGTCATAGATTACAAAATGCAAACAAATATTGAGGAACTGTTGGAAGGGATTTGCCAGCAGACCCGTCCTCCACTCTTAATCACTACAGCTTATCTAAATCTTTTAATTCACTGAAAGGAAGATGATGGCACATACATTTAGAGTAGTTTAATCAAAAACAGCTGTGTTGCAGTATGAGCTACAGACACACAGATCTAATATAAAGGCTGGGCTGAACATTTGCTTTCTGTGTGAAACGTCAGAATCCCTTTCATTGCCAGGTGCATCAGTATACATTTGGAGCTGGCTTTGATATCGGATATGCCTGTAGTCTCTGAATCATGCTTTGTGGATATTAAGTTAGCCAAAATAAAGAAAGCCGACTTTTTATTTGTTTCCTTGTGCAGTTAAAAACATTTAAGAACAGGATCCTCAGAGTCATGAAAGAATATCAACATACATGTGATCAATTTGTCCAGATATAATTTCACATCCACTCCGTTCCAGTGCCACAGCAGCAGTCAAAAGCCCGTTCCTCTTCCAGTTCCTTCAGTCTATTTTAGAGCCGCGCTGCCAAAAGTTTCACAGACATTGGACGCTGTGTGACAATGGGCGGCAGTGGAGAGGTTCTGTGCTCAAGACTCCGTATTAAGAGTGTTTTGAGCACCTTCAGTGTGTTGACAGCACTGCAGGACGCCAACAGCTGAAAGCCGCCCAAACACAACTGAACACATTTGCTCTGCAGAACAGCTCTATATGCTTAACCCTACAGAGCCTACTGTATCACACTTGAAACACATATTTCTAAAGACTCTAAATGAGCAGCATGATCAAAACTTTGCAATACTATAAAGATATTATTATAATCTACTTCATGCCTTCTGTCGTCTGATTGATAGATCATACTTTTTTAGCAAGTAATAGGCCTTTTAGTGTAATTGTAAAAACATCCACCTTCAGCTTGTGATTCACTTGTCGTTTTGCTGTGAAATCTTTATATAATGAAATATTTCAAGATGATTACTGGACTGAAACAACTTTGGTCTACTTAATTTTCCATACATCAGATTTTTTATTATTTTTGGGGGGTGGGGTTGGGTGAGGAATGTTTATTTGTTCATCTCTCAATTATCATTGTATTGCATTGCATTATATGTTTTGAAACTAGTTTTTTTGGTTATAAACTAAGTGTTTAAATATTGTCTTACTAAAACATATTATTGAGAGATATCGAATGACAACTGATATTTATATGCATTGTATGCAAGCATAGATCGAAGTGAAATTTCCCATATGCAAATGTATTTTTTTTTGAACTAAACGGAGTTTTTTTTTTTTTTGGCAAACTCTACACCACAATAAGGTGACTTGTACATAAGTATATGGACAAATGTATGGACACCCCCTTCTTAGACCAGAGAAAGACAATTCTAAAACTGTGGCAACAAAGATGGGAACCATAGTTCATGATTTAAAAAATTGTACTTCCATCTTCTGTTGCAACAGTTTGGACAGTGTCTAAAATGACGACCATATGTACCAGCCACGGTGTTTGGCGATGAGTTTGGGGGACAAGGTCTGCATTTAAGTCACACCAGAAGGTGTTCAGTGGGAATAGGACTTGGCTTTGCAGACAGGCAAGAATAGAAAAGGGTCCTGATCCAAACCTGCTATAACAATTGGAGCACACAATTCCCAGAATATCATATATGCTGAAACATTAAGATTTGTAATCAGAGAAATTGCTAACGTAGCCAAACCAGTTCATTAGAAGTGGGTCCCAACTAGTGCAGTTGTGTGTGTATATACAGTATATATATATTATATATATTTTATTTATATGATATATAACATGGTGTGGATGTGTGTATATATTATATATTTGATTTATATTATATATTATTTATATATATATAATAATATCCACAAATGTGTGTGTGTGTGGTCATCTATAAAATAAAATGGAAAACAAACATATATTTGCTAAAAGTTTCAAAAGAATTTACATAAATGATTGGGGGGTAGGGATTTCGCATTACAAGCTACAGAATCTCATAGTTGTTGTTCATATAAATAGCAGCATCTGCCACCAAAGTGTGTATTTTTTCTTGCGGCAATGCATATAAAGTTTAGCTGTTTTTCGAGGCGCACCTCTTCGAGTTTGAGCTCCATATTCTCACTATATCATATTAAATGAGCCATAAAAGCTTAATGTATCAAATATGATACTCAACAAACAAAACACACTTTTTTAATATTTTGCATAAAGGTTCAATAAACTGTCTGTCGCATTTAAAATGAATAGATTTTACTGGATTATTACTTCATATGTTCGGCTTTACAGGTTTAAGTTCAAAATTGAAGTATGGAGAGTATGCATATGCATTCATGGGATATTTTTAGATGTTTACAACTCAGTATTAACATTAACATAGTAAAGCTTCTTTGGCTTGGTATTCCAATTGGCTTGGTTCTAAACGAGGCGGTGTGAATTACTCTCAGTGTAAAGTCTTTTGAAGGAAGCCCCACTTTCTCACACTCACACACATACATGCTGAGATGTTGAAAGGTCAGGGGCCGCTGACCTCTGGCAGATTCCATGACCCCCGTGTTTTGCTCTGATCTCTTCAGCTGTTGTGTCATAAAGACACGGTTCATGTGTTCACTGCCATGTTGGTTTTTCCTCACTAACATTTAGCAGTGTGGGATAGTGTTTCAAGGCCACTTTGAATATAAGCCGCCTCCAAATCCACTCATACTCAGCTAATAATTGCAAGGATTTCACATTGCCTTTGGTAACAGTATACGCCTTGCGAAAAAGAAGTGCATTTAATTGTACTGAATGCGCACTTGTACTTCAAATCTTCAAAACTTCAAATGGAAAATACATACATACATATTAAATACATGACATACACGATTCAATGGAAATGACATTAAAGTATCTTTTAGTTACCATAAATTCTTACACTTTATTTTATTTCATAATACACATATTTCACAATATAACTAATTATGACAGGTATTACATATAAAAATATTCTTTATGTCCTACTTAAGTGGGTCAAAAAAGCAAAAAAAAAAATATTTAAAGAAATAAAGCTAGTTGCATTTAAATTTAAACTATAATATAAATAAAACATTTTACATGCAGTCAAGTGTCCGAAAACATTACATTTATTCCCACACACATATTGTTTCAAAGTATATTACTTTTGTAAGTAATTAAGATTTTACATTTTATATATATAGTGGCAAAATATTGTATTCAGCATTCAAAGAAATGTGTCTTTAAATGTTATTAGACCTAATCTATCTATATAATTAATAAACAAGGCAAACAATGAATAAATAAAAATAAATAAACAGCTAGTTATAGGGTTATTAATTAAGGTTTAAATAAATTATTTATATTTTTATACATTTTTCACTTATTAGTCAGCATCAATCGTGACTATAGTCTAGTATATAGTTAATAATCTAATAATTATCTATATATATATGAGTAGCAGGTGGAGGGGAACAAAATGATCTGCAATTCTGGATGAGAAATTATAAACACCTTATCACATATTTTATACCATATAGTTTTAGACATATTCTTATTTATTTCAATAATAGCATAAATAAATTACCAAATATATGCTCATTGTCATTATTACCGATTTAATTTGGAGGTTACACTCAAAATTCACATCTGACTCTGAAATCTGAAGACAAAGGCAATTTGAACTGGACAGAATAAAGCTTTTAGGAGATGTGACGGACCTTTGGAATTTAGATGACTGCAATAGGCAAAAAGCCTGTATGATGTGCAAGACAGGACAGGTGCCATTACAGAGAGTGCACAGATATCACATCAGCAGCTCACGTATGGGTGCAAGACTGCATTGCTCTCCATTAATGAAAAACAAATGCTGATTCTTCAAAGCTGATTCTTGTTTTTACTGCATCAGGCATCCCAATTCTGTGTATAGACTCTTTTGTTTGGTAAATGTGCTAATATGTTTTGACTGCGTTTATGTATACATCTGTCACAGGGGAGTATTGTACTTCAAACGGTTTACAAGCAAGACCTCACAAACCTCAAAAGCGCCTCAGACATACAGACAAAACACAGGCACTACCGCAAAAAGCGCAGACGCAAACAACTCGGCTCCATCTGGGAGCGAGGAGAGCACTGGACAGAGGCTAAATCTGTGAAGGAAAAAACCCTCTAATCCCCAGTTTGCTGAAACTTCGGAAATCCTAGAAATAGATTAGGAGCTGGGGCAGCCAGCTTTAATAAGGCAGCCCGCTTTTCTCGAAAAGTCATGAACCAGCACTTGCGTAATGTGCGAAGCCACCAGCTCCCTCAATTATCATTTCCCATATAGAACAATGATTCAATAAACACTCATTTGGTGGGTTGTTGACATGCCCACAGCAGGGTCCAGAAAGATGAGGGCTCCGTTTAAAACGGCATGCATCACAGTCTAGTAACACCCCCATCACTGTCTGCATAATCGAATGAGTCTTGATGATATCGACAACTTTATGTAAAGTAACAGGTCGCTGTGGAGGCCAGGACGCAGCCATTTAACATGATAAGAGGGCGCTGATCTCAACCAGATCCGTTTGGTCACATCCTTCTCATATAATCCTTTTAACAGTCTCATGTCATACTTTGATGAAACGGATAAGTTTACAAGACATTCAACTAAAAAAAAATTTAAGAAAAAAACTCTGCAGCATTACTCGTCTTTGGTCATTCCAAACCTGATGGCTGACTTCTTCCGTGAAACCAAAAGAGAATTGTGAAAATTTTTAAAATAAGGGAATTTTGTTCTCCTTAGAACATACGTACACTTTAGCACTAGGATAAACTAATCCTATGAAAAAAAAAAAATATATATATATATATATATAGATATAGATTGATGTTGTGCTTGTTCCTTGTATATATATTATATATATATATAGATTAAAAAATTTATTACACTACTCTCTGACGAAAAAAGATTCTAATGGTATTCTCTATTTAATGCTTTATGTTGTGTACTTGAATATATTCTAATCAACCACTAACGATGAAGTTGCATTTGTATGTTAAATAGATTCCCTCAAATAACATTACATGGTAGTCAAATAAATTCCTTACAACGCAAAAAAAAAGATTATTAAAATATAACTATAATTTCTACACATTTACATATTTATTTGCTTATAAAATACCCATGCGTTTCGGTTGTTTGGTATAACTAGACTGCAGGTAATACTTAAAGCCTGCTAAATGGACAACATCCTTTTGTAATATGCCTTTAATTTGGAAAGTAGTGCTGAAGTCCAACTAAGCTTACTGAAGATATTTTGATTGTGCTAAAGTGCACTATCCACTCTTACTCATGACCTTGAAGATCTGTGTCATTTAAAGACTGATCTTAATAACAGTTTTAAATTTACTTCAAATAGTTTTTTGTTCCACAGAAGCAAAGTAAGTCTATAGGGTTTGAGCACATGAGTGTAAAATAATAACAGGATTTCAGAAGCACTTCTACATTTTACAGTTTGTTTTGTGCATTCACATACTAGATCCTATTATATTAATTACAGTCACTGGTAATTAACTAGTGCTACCCCTGACCTACCCCGAACCCCCCTAACCCGTGTAGGTACCTTATCCCTCCAGTAATTTAGAGGTAAGACATGACGTGCATTACGGTAAAATAATTGAGACGGTTTCATTTTGGCTAATTATCCTCTAAACTGTTGTTTCTGAAACATACTTTCTCTATATCTTTTAAGCAGATACAGATCGTATATACATTACAAGGACACACTGTTATATAGCATTCTACATGACAGTATAACAGTGTTTGTACTGATTATCAGACCAATCCCCATCTCTTTGGACAAGCTTCCTCTTTAGGGATTTCATCTTTCCTCTTAATGGAAGATGATATGGGTTGGCACTGATAACAGCCCTCAGCCTCTCTTATCATTCACTCCGCGGAGTTGTGCTCCCCTTATAACAAGCCTGAGCAAATTAATTATCCCGATTCTATTCTAGTCAAGGAGGTTGCCGAAGTGGACGTGTCCTTCTGCTGTAATTATTGTGTCAGAATGACAAATATGTTTAGGGAGTGGGAGGTTGTCCGGTGGTCAATGAGGACAACTGTTCACTCATAGGTTCGGTGAAGTATTGTTAAGATGTCTAAATCTGACCAACAGAGCATGAAGAAGTCAATACAAAATGTCATTAGCAACCCATTTTACTTCAACTATGTGATGTGTCTGTAAGAATGAAAGAGGAATGTAAGCCAAGACCTGAACTGATTGGTTCTTAAAAAAGTGGGCGTTGCCTATCAGAATGGAGCCAGCTGGTTGGAGGGGGATGAGCTGAAAATAACAGCCTCGAAGACATCAGCTGAAAGGAAAGTCTTTCAAGCCCTTGTAGACTGTAAAAATGATTGTAAGTTTAACTATAAAGACTGTAAAATGCTACAGTAAAAGCCTGTTAAATGGTTAACGGTAAATTCCCCTACTATATACTGTGAAAATCTGTATTGGACATTACATGTAATTTTTTTACGGTAGTATACCGTTTTTGGAAATGGAAAAGACGTATAATTTACAGTGAATAACCGTAAATTGACATTCCCATAATTCCCTGCATAAAATGTCAAATTTGATGTTTTTTTGTTGAAAAAACTATGTTTCTTCTTAGTTTTTTCTAATCAATTTTGTATATTAGGGTTGTGTTACACCTAATATTGTTAAATTAATGTTTATTGCATTAATTCAGTTTCATGTGTGTTACCATGATGGTATTTAGAGTTTGTGTGAATGACACCGTGCACCTTCAATATATGTTAATATTTAAAAGCTGCTTGTGATGGGCTTCATCACCACCTGCATTTGGTGGTTATCAGTGTTTTACAAAGGTACAAAAGAGATTTCAGTACTTCAATAGGTTTGTATATTAACATTATATGAGTTAATGAAATTACCGTATTTAACTGTACATTTAAGTTAAAACCGAAAACGTTGCTACCATATTTTTTACGATAAAATTCCGGCAAACAGAGCTGCCGGTTTTTTACCATAAATTTACGGGTTTTTTTTTTACAGTGTAACACAATAAATCATGTATGGAGAATGCAACAGCATCAGTTAAGTATCTGTCTTAGACTCAGAACTATTGTCAACCATCTTATTCACATGTTGTAGCACCATCAGCAATATTCAATACATTTGTAACCGATATTTGTTTAAAGGGATTTGTTCCTGTCAAAAAACGCCAATTCTGACATGACAATTCCACGTGCTTGTTCCACCCTGTACACGTTTATTTCTTCTTCTGTATTACCAAAAGAAGATATTTTGATACAAGCAGTTGACTTTTTTTTTTTTTCCATACTATGGAAGCCAATGGCTACCGTCAACTGGTGGTTACCAACATTCTCAAAATATCTTCTTTTGTGTTCAGCTGAAAGAAATTCATACAGGTTTGGAACATTTTGAGGGTGAGTAAATGATGACAGAATAGTTATTTTTTGGGGTGAACGAACCCTTAGTTCCTTTAAGCTTTTATAGGAATACTCAAAAGTTACCTGCGCACTACAACGCAAGTTCATTCGGGCAAGCGAAATTCGACAGCCGAAGCAGTAACAATCCCATCCCCCTCTCTGGTTTTGTCTTTGTCATTATCGCTTTCCTTAAGAGAGGATAACATGCTTTGAAAGGTATCTGTGCTTTCACACACAGGCTCATAGAGATGCTGGGGCCAGCTGTCCTTATCATGGCACCATACCTTCTGTCCATCTCTAGCCAGAGAGAGAGAGAGAGATTGCTGGCCAGCTGGAGGCTCGCCTAAAAATGCTTTTTGCCTCCAAAGTGAGCAGGGGTTTAAAGGTGGCACACAGCAACAGACCGGTGGCTATAAATGATGGGAGGGGGAGAAGAGGAGGGACCATTAACCAAATGACTGGAAGGTGTACAGTCACGTGTACATTCATTTCAACATCTCTTTCTCTGTATTCAGAGGGAAACTGTGTTCCACAAATATCTTACAGATAGTAAATGGGAAATAAACACCCTCAGCAAGTACATACTGTAGAAATCTCAAAATCCTAATAATTTAGTCACATTTAGTTTTCATATCCAAGTACTGCAGTTGGTGGTTTTACATCACATTGATTGCCAGTTTCCTCTTTCATGCTACAAACTCACTCACTATATGAGAGGTACGGTGTACTATTTCATCTGCCACTGCTATTTTTCCGTTCACTGCCTTTCGTAGTGAGGTTCCTCCAGTGAGGAAAGCTATGAACTTTCATTGGCTGACCAGAAATGAGCAAAGAGTGTCAATGTAGAAGATGAGTGAAGCACTTTGTTTCCTTTAATGCATTAAGATTTTTACAACACAGCCTAACCAGGCACAACACATAAAGAGTCAGTGCCAATGTGTCTGTGAATATGCTGCAGTGACGCCACACCAAGACAGAAACTTGACATTTACTATACGCAAGGGAGACGACTTGTGCGTTATTGTACTCAGTGTTCTGCCTTTGTAAGGCCACTTACGTGTACTTAGAGAGTACATTTTCAATGCAATGTTTTTAACACACTTAAATCACTTTTTTAAACTCAATATGATGGGTTGACTCACAGACTACACACATGTAAAGTACTGATCTATAATGTTATTGCCTTAGTGTCAGTTTATTGACCTATTTCAGGAATATTATGAATGTATAAATGGCGGTAACACTTATTTTAAGGTGTCCTTGTTACACATGTTACATGTACTGACTATTGTAATAACAATTAATTATGCAAAATGACATGCAAGTAACCCTAAACCAAACCAACGTAGAGTAAGTGCATGTAGTAGTAAATATTACTCGTACTTTATATTTCTAAGTACCTGTAACAAGGACACCTTACATAAGTGTACTAAATTGCAACTTCATCATTACAAATGTGTAATTACAGATATATTTAAATACATGACATAGAAGTTTCAATAGAAATTACATTTAAGTATGTTTTAGTTTACTATAAATGTTTGTCAGTACTTTCAGCAGTACTTTAACCACATTTCAAACAAGAAAGTATATGAACTTCACATAGATACGTAAAGTCCTACATAGTGGTCAAAATGTAACTAAGTTCAGCTATTGCATTTATATAACTTAAATGCAATACATCTTATAGAAACCAATGAATTCCTGCATGGCGGGCTACCCACAATGCCAATCCTACAACACCATAAATATCCTATCGTTCATTGTGGACGTGACTGGTATCAATAAAAAGGTTTAATGTTGAAGAGATGGCTTTTATAACTTTTTAGCATGTTGTGTCTGTTTAGGACACAGTGTCAAAGTCTTGGCAATCCTAATCAAATGAGTTTTAAAAATAAATTAATATGCCAAATGTTTCCAACTCTTTGAAAGGCGGCCTCATAAAGCGAGCATAAAGACCGAATGAGGTTATGCCAAGACTCATAAATGTATGTTACCCACGGTCGCTGTCATTGCAGTGTAAGCTTAATGACCATCTTTAATTGGGTAAGTCGTGCCAATATCAGTGCACAGCGCCAATGGATGTACCATTGACTCTTTCAGACAATAAAGCAAAGGTTGATTCAACAAGTCACTATTTCAACTACTTTCTCTGGCCTTTGGCTTTCAATGCATCCAAACAGCGTGTTCCCTCTCAGCCTGACCTCTAGCACACATTTAACCCACTCTATTGGTGATGTCACATGTGGCGCCCAATGGAGGGTATAGGGTGTCATTGGGAACACATCCAAGGAAGAACTGCAAGCAGTCACGAGTTCTGCTCTGCTGTGGCTGCCCACTGTGCGACCTGACAACCTAAGCCTTGCTTCCATTACGTTAGTGTAAGCAGTGAAGCACTTCGGCTCATGTGCTCATGTACTACTTTCCGCTCTCATCTGGAATCTTAACAAAAGTAAAGTGGCCATAGATAGCCTTCTATTTCGCTGATTATGCTGGCTGTTTGGATTCAGGCTTCCTGCCGTGTCCTCCAGGACTTGTTCAGTTTAAGGGTGATAACTAAAGTTTAGTCAATAAAGGGAGCCTGGAGAATGGGACTATCAAGCGAACGGAAACAATAAAAACCTTGTTTTAAAGTGTTTGGTCCGCTTGTCGTGTTTGTTTTATTGTAAGTGTCGGCAGAATGTGCTGAACAGTGTAGTACATTGCATTTGAACACTGGCGAAATATGCCTTCCCTCTAAAAAAGAAAGTACGCTTTATTTTAAACAGTAGGATGTTGGGGTAATCAAAGGGGCATAGTGTAGTCAACCTTGAACACCGAGTTGTTCCAAAATCTTCCAGAAGAGCACGGTTTCAGATGGATGTACAGTAAATATATGTGTTGCTGCATGAATTGACTAGGCGAACAGGAGGAGTTTTATTTAAACCATCCCTAATTGATAGTTTCACATCATTGCAGGTCACACTTAGGGCCAGATTCACTAAACAGGGCAAATTAGCGAGAGACTGCAATTCCACAAAAGCGCCGATGGGAGTGGAAAGTTCTGCAGATGATCTACTGACAATGTACAAGTTAAAGAACACAGACACAGCCGGATAATTTCCATAATGACCAACACAATCTACCAAGAGCAAATTA
Organism: Sinocyclocheilus anophthalmus; assembly: GCA_018155175.1. NCBI lineage: Eukaryota > Metazoa > Chordata > Actinopteri > Cypriniformes > Cyprinidae > Sinocyclocheilus > Sinocyclocheilus anophthalmus. The sequence goes on along the minus strand of JADLZN010007623.1, from coordinate 63,147 downwards.
GGTGGTAGGATTCCAAACAAGTAAAGCTTGGTTTGTATAATCACAGATGATATTGGTTCGGTAATCTACAATCAACACAGATACAAAATGGGTTAAGAAATGCTCTTTTGGGGTGTTAAATAGTGGCTCAAATACCAGTAAACTGACTACTGCACAATTCATTTAAATACTCTCCTCAAATGAATTTGACATCACCTGCATGAGCTCTCATAAATCCTGTCAATAGTTAATTTACTGTAATCTAGTAAAAATTATTAAGGCAAACAATTTACACTCTTCAAAACATTTGGGGCGGACACCTATATCAAATCTACAGCTATTCTGATGAATGTATTCTTGGGAGGTCTCAATAAAGGAGACCAGAGAGTGGTCCACAGAGGGGCACATTGACCAAATCTTTCTAAACAAGATAACTTTCTCTTTCTCTCGACTGCCTGCCTTCCTCCTCTCCTTCCCACTCCTTGCACAGCAGAGTCGGGTCCAGAATCCTAACCGAGTCTGCTGGGCCCTTAAGTGGCTTTGCGATATCAGAATTGATAGCGCCAAAGCCTTAATAGCTATTTCTCTGTAATCTTTCCTATGAAAGACTAAACTATAGGCTATGGATTAGTTTGGAGAAAAGGGTGGCAGGAAAGGAGGAGGGAGGGTTCTCAATCAGAATTAGACATCTAGAAGTGACAAAGCTCTTTATGGGCTGAGGAGATAATCTTTGATTGAGCACCAAGATGTGATGAACCAAAGGAAATTTTGGGGGCCACAAACAACAAAAAGGCCAAATGAAGAAGAATTCCATTTTCATTATGTTAGCAATGAACTTTAGGGGACAAGGTGGACTTCTCTTGTGAAAATGAAGTGTGTTTAATTGCATTGAATGTACTCTAAATCTTTAATGTGCACTGTAAAAATGTCTTAAAAACTTCAATTGCTGCCTTAAATTTTTAAGAATAATCAACTTAAAAAACTGAGTGGAATCTCATCTCTGGAATTTTGTACAGTGAATATTTACAAAAAAATCCATACTTGCAGATAAAAGGCCACTTAAGTGTACTTAAAGGCAGTAGGAATCTTCTAAGAAGTGCAGTTTGAATACATGTTACATTTTAGATTTTAAAAGTATGTTTAAAAAAATGCTTTAATGAGTTTGTGACATGCTTTAAAGAAATATACTTATTTTGATGTGTATGTAAATGTGTATACAAAGTGTATACTAAAGCCCATTTAAATTAATTGATTATCATTTGAACGGTATGTATTATTCAAAGTTAATATATTTTAAATGTAGTTTAAAATGTTTTTGGGATAAAAAAATTTTATTTTTGGGGGGGGTGTAACAAAAAATTTTTTTGGGTCTACTTCCAACTCCATCATCCAGATGTATAAATAGTTGCAATAGAATTATGTAGGTGACTGTTACTTCACTTTTACCATTGTAAAACAAAAGAGAATATTTTATGAAGATTACAGATAAGAGGCCCGTAGTTCTACTAGGGGGTTCAAAACAGCCGTAATTTAACAAATTGCTTTAATATCATTTGAACGAGATCATTTTCATTCAGGTAAATACCCATAGTTAAGTGTCAAAGCATTGCATGCAGTCACACTTCCCTAGTAGTCTTTTTAAGTATATTTATGCATAAAGGTACTCTTTTAAAAGTATGCTAAAGTTACTTCTTTTCACCAGTGTTTTTAACTTTGCGCTTGTGACGCTGGTGTCTCGAAAAAATACCATATAAGACATGTGTTCCTAGTCTTTTTTATGCTGGAAGAGTGTGCTTGTAGAAAGGTTGATAGCTGGGAGCGAGACGTTTGCAGACAGAGAATCCACATAGCAGTTTGGCAGAAGCTGAATATATAAAACATACAAGACTTTTCACATCGAACCATCCCAGGACTGTAGAAATATGCTGATGTAATCATAACAGATGCCACAGTGTCTTTAATTAATTAATGAGACTCTGAGGCATTTCTGCGCCTGGAAACGTCTAGACGTGTTACCATTAAGGTGTGCGAGTCAATAGTGTCTGGATGTACTAGGTTCTTGCTAACATTAGCAACCTTTGGAAAATGTTACTTCACCCTTTGTCTCTTTCCACATCTAACGACTGTCCTGGCTTTCTTTGTGAACTAAAGGCGAAGTTATTAATATCAAACCTCTTTTAGTTTTGCCTTCTTACGGAGTGTTAAGTTTTAATGTAGTTGAGGTATTTGAGACACTGCACCTTTTCGCAAAGCAGCACTATTTAGCACAACGATGATACTGAGAAAGATCTTATATTTCAGTCCTGTGTAGTAACTGATTACATGTAATCTAGATTACATAATCAGATTCCAAAAATTAAATACTTGCAATTAGATTATATTACATTTTAAAATGCTCATAATCGGATTACAGTTGCGTTTTTATGGATTGTCCTGTGAATTTAGTTAATATTTCAATAATGTAACACACAATTACATTTCTCGATGTTGTTTACTGTCTATTGACGCATTCAGATTACATGACCTAAAACAAGTAATCTAGATTACATTACTGTTATTCCCATCATGTAATTTGTAATCAGCAACAGACTACAATTTGTAAGTAATCTACCCAGCACTAAAAATCATCATATGCCACACTGTTCACAAGAAGATGATCACTCTGAAATCAAAATACTAATTAAATGCTGCCAGTATATCCATTTCAGCACCAAGATTGCAAAAAAAAGTATGTTTTTGCACATGCAAACATTACATATGCATAACACATGTTACATATGGATAAACAATGAGACCAGGCTGGCTATCCAGCATCATGGCCATATTACTCATGATCAAGAGGGAAAAGGAGTATACTAGAATTCTTAACAACAGAAAAAGAAAATAGTTGTATCCCAGTAGATATACAGTATAGCCAACGATAAGATGTTGGGGAAGTCTGCCAAACACTGTGCTGTTCACAAATCACTGATGTTTATTTTCTAGTGGATCGGGTAGCAGATTTCAGATCGTTTGGTGAAACTTTCACAATGGAATGCAGTCTTTGGAAAGAAGCTGTCATTGAAGGATTGGGCAGCACTAACTGTATTGGAGCTGACAGCAAACCTCACATAGTCTTAAAGATGCAGTGATGTTTTTGAAAAAAAGGGGGATTTCACTGACAAAATACAATGCTTTATCACCATATCAACTATAACAAAGCAGATATATTGTTATGACTGTTTAGATGGATTCACGATTCCATAAAATGAATAAAATGGATTATGTCTACAAACATCACAATACTAAATTACTATACTACCTTAATACAATCTCTGAATACCACTGATTGATTGATTGATAGTGACGTGACATGTGACCAAGTATGGTGACCCATACTTGGAATTAGTGGTCTGCATTTTAACTCATCCAAGTGCACACACACACACAGCAGTGAACACACAACAGTGAACAAACACCCGGAGCAGTGGGCAACCATATTGCTGCGGCGCCCTGGGAGCAGTTGGGGGTTCAGTGCCTTACTCAAGGGCACCTCAAGTATTGAAGGTGGGAGACAGCGCTGTACATTCACTCCCACCACCTACAATCACTGCCGGTACGAGACTCAAACCCGCAACCTTTTGGGTTACGAGTCCGGCTCTCTAACCATTAGGCCACGACTTCCCCCGTTCACATAGATAGTGAATTGTTGGGTTTTTGTTAAACGTGAGCCAAATCTCACAATTAAGACTTAAACTTCTTCGGTCTGTGTGCATTGAATTTATTTAACACGAGTTTCACAATTTGAGTTGAATTACTGAAATCAATTAACTTTTCCACGACTTTGTAATTTATTGAGATGCACCTGTATAGGGGTTTCTGTTATGTTGCCATTTTGGCCAAGACGCATTAAGACTATATAAGCTGCATGTTGCTTTATTTTCAAAGCAATAGTAAGTAAGTGCTATTTTAGCGGACTCAGATGAAGTAAGTTCACATTGCTCATATATAAATATTTATATTTTTTAATATTGCCTTAGCCAAGCCTGAGTTACTGTAACTCGTTGGGTCTACTCAATTTGTCATGATACCAAATTTTATTTACATTAAATTAATTTATATAAGAATATATATAATATATAACGTTTATTTATAGGGTAATATTTTAAAGTGCAAAAATGTTTCATCATAGCATTAAATAATCTTCATCATAGTTTTTGGAGGAAGAATCAAATAAGACATGGAGACTGTAGTCCATACCCCATCTTTAGCCTCCATCATCGGAGGTTATATGCATTTATGGTCAGCGTTTGACCCCGGGGAGCCCTGCTGGCTTATTGATTAACAGACACAAAAGACTTCATCGGGCTTTCTGCCCACCTCCGTCCTGATGAAGTGGACACCACCACTGGGACAATTACAGTCAATTTACATTATATTTTCCTATGGACCAAGGTTCAATGAAGGATGTTCATACAGAGGACTAAATGCACGTTCACTTTCAGTCCTTGTAAAAAGTACTCTGGAACTGGACAAATGTGAACCAAAATTACAATGTATCATCACAAATTAACATGAAAAACCATTTTAATGACAAGTGTAACAGGATTTTTGACATTTTGATTTAGTAAATTTACTGAACCACCTCTCACCTTCACTAACACAGACATATGAAGGTGACCAAAACAACTCATAATATCTGTGAGAGGGAGCTGAGGATCAATATAGATCATTAGACTGACTGACTGATCCCATCACACCCTTATGTGTAAATCTGCATGTGATTCATGAGAAAACCCTCAACTACTGTCGCTACGCCCCATCCTGTTTGTGCCCCCAGATGGTTGGGTATTTATTTAAACGAGATCGCTGCAATTTGCATCTCCGTGCAGCTGTGCATGCTGATGTGACTGACACGAGTCCGTCACTGAACGTGGCCCACGGCACAGCAGCTAGCGGGACTTCATGCAAATAAGCAAATTATGTAAAGAGACACAAGAAGGAGGGAAATCCCAATGGATTACATCAATGTTTAGGCAAATTAAGTTATGTAGCCAACATAGAGCTGAATTCATTTTGGTTTGTTAAATGTCTGCACGTCATGTCAGCATCAATTTCTCCTTACGGACTTGAATCAATTCTACATTATTGAGTGATGCAGTACTACACAACTTTGCATAAGCTGGTTTCTGCATGCATATTCACACCACATATTGTAGGAAACAAATCGCTTACTTAAATGACCCATTTTATCTGCTCAACTGCAATGTTTCAGGACCTCTTGGTGAAAAAGAAGTGTGCTTAATTGCATTGAATGTGCTCTTGTAGTGTAATTCTGATTATTTGGGGAAAAACAAACAAACTGTACTTGTAGATCATATAATGAAATAAAAGGCTACTTAAGTGACTTAAAAAGAGACACTTTAATGACTGTTTCATTACACACTTAAGTCCCTTAAAAGTGCCCATTTGTATAATGGTCTCATAAACATTTTCTTTAAAGCAATTTAATCATATGTTTTAATGAACCTTTCACGCTTAACAAGTGCACGTGATTATCCAATTTGTTGTAAACTACCACTGCATCATCATTTTATCATATTTTGCTGTATCTACTCAATAGTTACAGTTAAATTCTTTGAATCTTTTTCCTTCTTCTTTTTTTTTAACAATAACATTTGTTAAAATTTTATGGGACATTTTAGATTCAATATCAGTGGTAAGTTAACCAAGTAATACCAATTAATAACTAGCAGAAAAAATTATTAATATATGCATCATAGTTAGCTTATCATTAATTATCTCTAATCAGCATTGTTAGATTACTCACCTAACTCTAATAACAAAACAAAACCGCAGTAACACTTTAATTTAGTGACCAATTCTCTCACTATTAACTAGTTGCTTGTTAGCATTCATATTACTAGCATATTGGCTGTTCATAGTTATAAAGCACATTTATGCCTATGCTGCATGACTGTATTTTTATATCCTTTCTACTTGTCCATAATCAAACGAACAACTACCTTACTATCTATTAACACGCAGTAATTAGGAGTTTACTAAGGCAAAAGTCATAGTAATAATATTTAGTTAATAGTGAGAATTGGACATCAACATGGTGTTTGTCACCTGATTTCACGGGGCCTTAAAAACCCTTTTACTCTGTGCTTAAACAAGACTGGTACCTGGCCAGTATGTTATTCCACCCTTTGGCTATTGCCATGACTGACTGTCATTTTATTGCATTATGATTGGCATGATTTAAGATGCCAAAGCCCCGCTAAGAGGCCTCACAGTTGCAGTCTCCCCCTGCGGTGCGTCCAAATGTGTATTTAGTGGCCCCACAAGGCAATCACACTGAGTTATTGAAACAAAAAAAAGCAAAATAAACAGAAAACCGTCAGAGTACTTGGATGAAAAGATTATGGGGTGGATTGCTTGTAGCAATGAGTGAAGCTTGCGGATCAATAACACATTGAGCCTAAAGGAAAAAAACATGGCAGTGAGTCAGATTCTTTTCTTTCCGATCACTTTCATCAGCCTAAGATGAGATCTTCACGTTCTTATCATGCATTTCCTTTTATTTTACCTGCACACAGCTAAATGTATGGCCCTGTAGATAATTACATAACTCATAACCTCTCTCCCCTCAGCAACAACTACGCAAATCCCCGTCCCCCACATACATTTTTCCACTGCGACTCTCAGAAGATGTGCAGAGGGAGCGTGTCGTGGTGTAATGTGCTCTAGGTACAATAAAGACTGCAGCATTATTTGCCCTGCACTGGCATTGGTGACTCAGAGGACGCAGTTGGAGACTGCTGACTCCCCATTGAGAGAACATAAGCTCTATTGCGGAGCTCATGCGATATTTCCCCCCATCACTCGCTAACGTGGGTTGCCAGATTAACAATTCAAACCTTTGTGTGCGTAATCTGCCTGCCGCGGCACCAGCACGGATCTGGGCATTTTTGTTTTAAACAGCGAAAAGGGAGCTGAGGGGGGTAAATGTTTCGACGAACATTATGTCTGTTTCGGGACCATCAGCCGTCGGAGTGTGTACTGAAGCGAGTGTGTTTGTGTGATTAGTTAAGTATCTGAGTAATTGAGTTTGAGGGTGTGTATTTTTGAGTCTGTGCGAGGGTGATTTGGAGTGTTACATTTGTGTCAGGGTTAATTTGTTTTGTTTTAGTGAGTTTTTGTCATTTGAAGTCGGCGACTCGGCATGGAATGGAAATGTTATTGATGTTATTGTGAATGATTCATCCATGCATATACATATTACGTTTCATTTTTACCTTTTTATTGATTGACTGATCGCTGTTGTTATTTTGAATCAAAATGTCATAACTTGGTCTTCCAGTGAAATAACAAACTTCTGTCTGGTGATGTCATTTCATCTGCATAAATCCCACCCCCCCCCATGATTTTTTTTACATCGCTGCAAGCTTGAATTCAGACTTTGATCATCCGTGAAAACTAAAAGGTGTTCCGCATAATCCGTTTCACTCTGAGGTATGTCACAAAATCAAGGAGTTATTACTTCTGTTACATCACAACTTTAGACAATATTTCATCTGAAATATTCTTTAATTTTAGTCAGTTTTACTCTGACTGAAGCGGCATATAATTTTTGTTCACAATCAACTTTATTATTTTAACTAAAAACTACAAACTATAAAAAAAAAAAACATGGCTTACTTGAAATAAAATAAAAAAACTAAACTGAATTGAAATATATACATAGTAAATATAAAAAAAAAACACATTATTTATTTCCCGCTAGGACAAGGCCAAATGTAAAATAACGGTAAAATCTAAACTTAATAAAAAATAAAACTATAGACATAAAAAATTATATAAATAAAAAAAATCTAAATAGACACTTTAAAATAATACAAATAACAAAAAAACCAGTAAATAGAATTGCAAAAACTTTCAAAACTACATTTAAAAATGAATAGCTAAAAATAAACATTAAATTAATTCCCAAATAGTATTTTATATTAAGTGATTCTTAGAACATATTTTTATAATTTTTTTTTGTTCTTTTATAAATACAGTGTTAATGCATTATTAAAAAAATTATTACTTGTTACTAGCCCTTGGCATAATCAAATCAAAAACCTTCATCGACGGTACAGTTGAAGGGTGATGTGATAAAATTCAATTGGATGCCTTTTACAAAAAAAAATCTCTCTTAGTGATGTTAAAAAGTTTTATCGTTCACTAAAATATCCATACTGTATATAACAACTAGTCGCTGTTTTATTATTCTCATTACCAATTCATTTTTATAATCTTGTGATGCACGACGAAATAAAAACCTGCATCATGCTACAGTGGTTATATCATGATTAGAGCATGTGATATTGTCTCATCCTTTATGAGGTGTGCTGTGTTTGGATTTGTTTGTGGATCTCTGTCCCTTTGCCTTGCACTCTATACATTTGTCATTAGCTCGTGAATTGTTGTGATGTTGTGGTGGGCTGTTTTTGCCTCTGTTGCCCTCCACTGCGAGCGATTTGATTGGGTTTTTAGTTTTATCTTGGGTTGGGAAGGCTGGCACCAACGGCCTTCTCAAGCAGCGCTGATATCTCCCTCGGAACGCAGCAGAGGAGGTCGTTACTTGCACATAACCGAAGGATATTATAAAATAAACAAGCTCTGCCGTCTCTCTCTCTGGGCTCTCCTGTTAGGGGGCGTCACAAAGAAGGACGTGCTGTTTCTTCACATGGCACTGTGCTGTCAAACAGCAGCGTTGGCAGAGTGAAATCAGATAAGGGGCCAAGGGAGCTGCGCGAGGAGTGGCTCATGGCAAAACATGACCGCCACTGCAAGTCAAAGTTTTTGTCCTTCAGCTGAACTTTGACTCACTTAAAGAGCCAGTGTGAGGGATCCCAATAGCCTTCATTGACAAGACGAGTACTTGGCATATAACTTTAACTCAGACTTCACAGCATGTCAGCACGTGTATAGAAAGGATAAACATGGGAGAAACCGAGATGGACAGACAGAGAGAGAGAGAGTTAGAAGGTCGCCGGTTCCATTCGGACAAGTTCAAAGGATCCTAAATATTTTCTTACTGATTAACTTTGTGATTATTTGAGTAAGCGTGCGTATGGAAATGCGTGTGCTTGTATGACTTTGGCATAAATGAGTGAATCGATACAGTCACCTGACTTGACCTCAACTCTTGTGATCCACAATTCCAAATGTTAGCTTAATGATTATTAGTACTTTTCAAAGTAAAAGCGTACAAACTGTGCAATTACGTGAGCGTGTACGTCAGACAGAATGCAGGACAGAGTGAAAGAGACAGAAAAAGATAAACATTTGAAGCAAAAACTGTGACTTTGTAATTCTATGCTTTTATCTTACCCGAACTGACTCTGTCCTACTAGTTTAGACGAGTCAAGTTAAATCAAGGCATGTGCAGTACACAGAGGAAGAACATGATGTACTGTATTGTATGCACCGATGAAATATCTGAATATTACAGTACAGTGCTACAAGATTTTTAACATGCTGAAATGTCTTGAGTGTTTGCCAGCATGTTTCTGAGGGTTTTTTTTTTAGATGTTTTTAGCATGCTAGTATGCAGTTGGTAAGGAGTTGCTAGAGTGTTTTGAATGGTTGCTAGGAGTTTGTTGACTTTTCTTAGCAGATCCCTCACCTACATTATATTCTGTTCTCCAGGGTCATGTGTCATTCATCATAGAATTGAGAATGCATTTTAAATTTCAATTAAATTCCTTAATTTCGGTTGATTTAGCAAAAAGTATGCAGAATAACAGTTCAAATTTGAAAGCAAGGAAGTATAATTAAAATGAATGGCAAAACTTTAGATTAAGGAAATATTAACTAGTTACTTATTAGCATGCATATTACTAGCATATTGGATGTTTATTAGCACATATAATGTATATTTTAATGCCTTATTCTGCATGACCATATTCTAGATCCCATAACCCTACCAATACCTAAACATTACTACTACAACAACTTTTAAAACTTGTAATAGTTAATGGTGAATAATGTATTCTGAAGTGTTACCAAATCATTTACTACAAAAATAAATAAAAAATAATAATAAATTCTGTCATTCCATTCAAACCTTGTGAAAAAGTGTACTGCATTGCATAGTGTAGTCAATTTTTTTAACAAAATAAATAAAATAAAAAACTTCTAGCAAATAATATAATGTTAATGAAATAAGTGATAGTGCTTCTTAACACACTTTTAAAAAAGTGCCCTTTGTAATAATGTCAAATTGAAAGTTTGACTTCAGAGTACATCTTGTCATTGTTTTAATAATATTTTGTTGTGCATTAAAGAAATAAACATATTTTTGAGGCACTAACATACTAAAGCACATGCAAAACCTGATTAACTGTAGTGGGTTATTCAATATTACATTTATAGTTAATAATTCACTAAATTGCAACTTAATAAAAATTGTATAATTACAAATACATTTAAATACAAAACATAGTAGTTTTAATTGAAAATTACATTAAAGTATATTTTAGTTGACCATAATTGCTTGTCAGTACATTCAGTGTAAGCATATTTCAAAGACAAAATACATAATTATGAAATTGCATATAAAGATGTATTTAAGTCCTACTTAAGTAAGTAAAACAGTAATGTTCGGCTTGTATGTAATATACATTTTATATAATATACATGCGAGTATGTATATGTGTGTGCGGTATAATATGTATAGTTCAGTCATGAAAATTAGATGGGCAGAGCTGCGGGGTGCATAAGTAAATGCGATATTCAGAGACTGAACAACCGGACTTGGCACAAGCTGGTTGGTTCATGTTGCATACGCAGCCAATGGGCTTGTTGCTTTACATTTAAATGGCTGGTTGGCATTCACTAGAGATTTTGCAGCGCACTTTCAGAGTTTCTCTGAAACCCTTCACCTTCCCCAGCTCTACCTGTGTAGATCTGCTACAGGGTTATTTTACATGCTATTTGTGCAGCAGCAGTATGTCTTAAATACTCACAGTACTGTATCACCATATGCATTGGCAGTAGCAAATTCCTGTACTCGCTTGCAGAAGCAGCAATAATCTACAACTACAGCAAAAACCAACAGCAGCAGCAATTCAGCAGCAGCGTTGCAGATCTATTCCGCCAAGACCAAACAAATTAACATTGTCATGTACATTACCATGCCAAAATCTCAGAGAGTGAAATTATATATATATAATTTTATGCTAACATTTACATCTTCTTGTGTGGCCATTTCTACCACTCAGAAATTGAAAGGGAGCTTATTCTTAAATTCTGAATTTTGCTTAACCCTCCTAATTGTGGCTTAAGTCTTTGAAAAATTGTTGCTTAATTTATGGCCCAACAGTCATAAATCATAAATGTGACCTCTTGGAAAAGTGACGGACGTGGCGATGAGTTACGCACTGAAGTTCAATACTTAAGAATAGAAGTTTGTTTAAATCTAACACTAAGTATGCGCAACAGTGATGCCAATAAATAATTAAATAGTGCAAGCATAAATAGAGAAACATAAGGCAAAAAAGAAGATAAAATATTTGGAATAAATGTTGATTGCAATTAATTTCATCATTTTACTCTTCTATCAGTGTACCATTATCTTTTTTTTTCCTGTCCTCATCACATTTAAACTAAAACGGCCACAGGCTGTAATATGTGTATTTCAGATTATGTGCAGAGAACGAGGTTCTTTAGAGGATGCTTAAGATGCGTCTCTGAGGAGAAGCGCAGAAACCTGTGTTTACAGGCATTAGTTTCAGACAGACACACTCCAGCTTGTTATTGTTATGCTGCAGCGCAACAGCCGGCTAGAGAAAACAAGAAGAGCAAGGAGGAGGTAAGGGGAGAAAGAAACCATTATTTCACAAAGGGAGTAAAATAGTAGGACGAGAACACGAGCGACTGCACGCTGCATGAAGATGCTCGCTGCCGGCCGCGATTTAAAAGCACAACGGAAAGTAGGGGCATGCATACTTTAAATAAGCACCAAGCAATCGTGAAACACTCACATGCACTTGAAAAAGCAGACAAACATGGGACGAAACAAATGCATGCACTCCCTGACCCGTTTCATACACCTACACTCGCATCACAGTATGCATAGGTACGCAAATGTAAAACGCACACAATAGAGTCTCGAAACTTTCTGCATCCTTCTACTTAAAATCCCTCACATGTGCACAAACGCTCACTCAAATGCACAGTGATTTCCCATGGTGCATTGAGCTGGAATGCAGGTCTGGCTCAGATCAAGGTGCCAATTCCTATTATGGAGGTTACCAGACAGAGCTTCAGGTGGCCGCAGTGAGGCGTGGAGGCCTCGTATCAGGCTCAAGAACCCGGGCCAGATGCCTCCAGTGGAAAGCTCCGCTCTGGGACGATGGTCTGCTTGGCTTTGCACTCAAAATGCCCTTTGCTCATAATGTGGGATGGAGCAGGTGAGTACGGGTGAAAGCCTTGGCCTGACATTAACCCAATGGCTTCTTTTACACCATGATTAATGGACCTTGCTTGGTTTGTCACAGTCTCTAGTTCGCAATTAACCGGGGTCTTTACTTTTCTGGGATGGAGTGATTGATTGAGAATACACTCTTAATAAAGGGTCCAATTAGAAACAGAAAGTGTTTTACGGCCTGATGCCATTGGGGAACATTTCCACAAAATATATTTAATTTTATCTATCTACTCGCTGGTACTTTTAAGTACTGTGGCCAATAGACTGATCTAAAGGGCTTTTAATATAACATCAAGAAGTTTATAAATCTCTAAAGAACCATATAACCCAGGGGCTTTCAGCGGTTTTGAAGCCACAGACCTCCTGCGAGAGACTCCTTTCCTGGCATATGCAGCTTAACATTTCTGTCTTAAAAGACTATTTATCAGTGTGAAAAAAGGTAAGTTTACCATTTACTGACGTCAAACTACAGTTTTTTTTTTAAATACATTTATTTTGTATTCAGTTAAAATGTATTTGTATAACTGATAAACAATGTGCAAATAGTGTTTTTAAGCAGTTTTACAAAGAACCATCAGTGAGCAAGATAAATGTTATAGTGGCAAGGAGTAACTAGCCCTAGTCCTTTCAGTTCGTGTTTGTCGGGTCTACTTGTTGAATGTCCTCCTTGTTCTCGGTTTTCCTGTGGATTATTAAAGAGTGTGTTATTCAAGTACTCCTCGTTTCCTCGTTCCTTGCTCCCCGAGTGAATTATGATACATATATATATCTGTGCAATAATATAGTTTACATTTTGCAACAATATGGACAATCTCAGAGCCAAGATTTGCTACATATTACTATATATTGTATATTGGGTTCCACAAATGTGTGTATGTTTTTTTTTTGTGTGATGTCAGTGGAATAAAAATAGAACATCAACAGAATAAAATAACCACTAATAATGATTCGTTTCTCCAGGGGTCTCAGTAGCTACTTAACAGACAGTGGATTATTGCTTTGACAGGTCTAAAGGTCACAACCTTGTAAGCCCCAGGTTTAGTGGTCATTTACAATTAAATGAGATTTGCATTTGACAAGCAGGAAAATATGGTAAACTAAGAGATCATGTCAAGATAAGGGTCTGTTTGAAGAGAGTAGTTCTGCTCTGTATATTGTGGGTTTGCTTTATCAGTTGTTGGTTCTCATACATATGCATTAAGAATGTGACTCTTTGCCCTGTGGGTAAGACTTCTCAGTTCTCTGACTTCAGAAATTCACTCTGCTCAACCCATTGACTTCAATCACAAGATCCAGTGTACTGGCATGCATCCGCCAGACTTCTGTGACATTGTAGATGTTTGCATTTGAGTTTTGATGGACAAGGCTCCATGGTTCAAAATATGCTGTTTGTTTCTTTTTAATCATCATGTGGATCACGTGCCAGTTTGTCACATGCAAGCTGAAACATCAAATGCACACACATTATCTGTCTCCATTCACAATATGAAAACATATGCATGTTATTGTTAACCCTCCGGTGCTCTTGTGCTATCTATGAATGAAAAGTTGTATGTTTCGGTTCTTTAGATTTTTTTTTTTTACTTCATCAGAATGGTATGGACTCAAAGGTAAAAGTTGCTACGCAAAATAAAAAAAGATAAATAAATGCATTTTCATAATAATACATTTTCTTTTTGTAACTTCACTTTAGAAATAATCTGAAAATAAAAATATATATATATTAATAAATGTTTTTGTAAAGCATTTTTGTATTACAAAGATAGCTACACAAATATACTTGCTACTGTATTATGATATGTATTTTATTTTTTTATTCAAATGAAAAAAAAAGTGTTGCAAAAATCTTGATGGTTTGGATCAAATGTAAAAATAGTATTAAATTATAAAATATCCAAATATTGTTGGTACAATTTATTTACAATGCCTTTAGCTTAGAAACTGTTTAAACATAAACTGGAACTGGACTATGAACTTACAAGTGTTGTTTTTTTGTTTTAGTACTAAATCATTTTTTTTTTTTTTTTTTTGCCGACCCTGTTAAACAAATGCACATGCCCAACTCTCCACTGTCTCATCCCCCATAAGCAAACATACACATATATATGCATGAACACACATGCACCACAATGTCATTCAAGCTCAAATCAATCCCACTTGTGGAGTGTGTAAATCTACAAACAAATAAAATAAAATGCTAATCTGACAAACAATCCATTATACACGAGGAAGTGGCCCCTGTGCACTACAGTCGAGCACGACACACTCACGCTTGAGCTTTCAAAGCAGTGTGACAGTAATGTGCCTCCTCTTTACTCTTTAATTAATCTGTTTCTTCCCTCTGTCCACATGCTGACAGGATGGAGAAGAGAATGATAAAGATGAAGGCCAGTGCTGAGGTGTTATATCTGTTAGTTATGTATTCCTGGTGTCGCCTCAGTTTGGAAGGAGGAAGAAGAAAGAGTGAATGAGAAAAGAGAGATATAGAGAGAGATGCAAGGCCCTGTGTGACACAACAAAATTTACAGACTGCAGAAAATCCCAGTTGACCTAAATGCAGCCCAAGGGGGATTGCAAGTGAGTGTGTGTGTGT
Organism: Sinocyclocheilus anophthalmus; assembly: GCA_018155175.1. Taxonomy (NCBI): domain Eukaryota; kingdom Metazoa; phylum Chordata; class Actinopteri; order Cypriniformes; family Cyprinidae; genus Sinocyclocheilus; species Sinocyclocheilus anophthalmus. The sequence goes on along the minus strand of JADLZN010007623.1, from coordinate 48,112 downwards.
GTGTGCGTGACTGTGTGTGCGCGTGTGTGTGTGTTGTGCGCGGGTGTGTGTGTGTGTGTGTGTGCACCAGTTACGTGTGCATCCTCAACAATTTTGGATTAGAAAAAAAAAACAAATATTACAAAATGTAACATAAAATGGTGTATTAACACTGTCCTTCAGCCACGGCAGAGTCCCTTTTGCATCCTTTGAGCTTCATGCGTTTCCACTGAGGTCCTATAGAATATACCACATAACATGTTTGCAATCTGTCCACAGTTCGACCTCATTCAAATTAACTGTTGGAAATAAATTGACAATAATGCCTTGTCCATGGCAGGAAGCATTCCCTGTTTCAGGAAGAGTCTTAGAAGTACTTAGTAGTTGTTACTGTAAAGTTCAAGTACTTAGCTATAGACTTTTAACTTTAAAGTCTTGTGCGAGGAACAATCTTGGTTAAATGCAGTGTTTGGTGATGATTTGTTGACTAATGGTGTGAAAATAAGATAATTATTAACCAGTGTTGTTATTGTTTATTAAAACTGAAACATGAAAAAAAATGTTTTCAGTAATTGAAATAAAGCTGAAATAAAATAAGAATATTTGATTTGAAAAAAAATCTTACACTTGAAAAACCTTAAACGAAAACTATAACTCACTAGACAAATAACTAAAATAAATAGGCTGAATTAGTAAAATTACTAAAACTAAAAAATAATAAATAATAATAATAAATAAAGGTCACCAAATTAAATGAATAATAAATGTAATAATTATATAAATAAATAAAATAAATAGCACAACGCCAAAATTACTAAACTTGATGAGACTGGATTTAAATGAAGTGTTTTCAAAAATGTTAATTTATAAAATTATGTGAAATACATTTGACCGATTGTAAGGTAAATGTTGTTTCAATTAATTTGCTGGGAAACCATGTACTGTAACTGAAATCTGGACTATGAAACTTATCAGTGTATTATGGATTATAATATTAGTAGTTTAAGAATTTTTACTGGTTTTTATTTGTATATTTTAAGTTTTAATTTAGTTTTATGTATATGTTATTGTGAATCTGATGATTGATTGTTGAGTTCATTCATTCATCATAAACTTCAATTTAGATTTATTTTATTTTAGTAATTTACTACTTTATTTCTTCAGGTAAAATTTCTAAGAATTTGTTACCTTACAGTATTGTAATATGCATTTAGTATTTATTTTATTTATTTTTTATTTTTTTAAACAATAACAACACTGTAATTTATATGAACAAAAAAAACTGTGAAAGCGACTTCACCTCCTCATTACAGAAGTCCACATTATTATGCGCATGTGAACGTGGCAAAAAAAGATGCAATTAGCAGATGAGACAACAGGCCTCTGCGAGGAGAGCGACTGATATCAAAGATGCTGTAAACAGTAAACACGTCTCCCTCGGAGGTGACGGTGAACGATGGCTTGTTGTGCTCTTCCAGGGGCAGCTCACAAAATCAACGCATGTGGTCTTTTCTGTTTACTTCCAGAGTATTGACTTGCTCCCATATGTCTGGAAGATGCAAGATGCTCAACTTTAATACTTATGATGCAATTCAGATAGTGTTCAGGACCGCCTAGCGAGATTGAACAGCATGATTGGCATCTATACACACACACTGATAATAAACTAAACAGAGCTAGCAAATGTGCTGCAGCCCCCAAGTGAATCTGTCTCCTCCTAGGCTACATAAGGTTAGCATTTCTCAAATGCTGGTCCTCATTCGCTCAATTTCTCCAGCGCATTGTGGCAGCAGCAGTAATCTGCCCTAGAGACAGAAACACACACACACACACACACACGTACACATAAACAGAGCACTACGCCACATGGTATGGAATCCACCTGATGGATATCTGCGTGGTCAGCATTAAATCCAGCTCTAACTGTGGCTCTCTGGGCCTTTGATTGCCATATATGAGACCAGAGAAAACAAACGAACTACACAGCCTTCAGTCCTTCAGCAGAGACAGCAGCTCTTCAAAGCTGTTCCAGCACAGCTGCTGTTTCTGTCAGTCTGTTCATCAACAGCAACTGGAATGATTCAGTCGCATTGTAATGTTGACTGAAAACCTTTTTCTTAGACATATTAAAATGCGGCAACTCAACAAATCCAGGCAATCAAACATCCACACACACATTTTAAATGCTTTTTCCTTGCACATGTAGAATTACGTCTCGAGGTTACATTTGGAACAAGACGCTGTGTTGAACACTTTGGGAACGCCCTGGCGAGACCATGTTCTGAAGCATGTGTGAAATCAGTCCGATAGAGAAGCGAGACCTCATGAGTGGGGTGACGTAAGCAACCAGGAAGCATAAAGGCACATCCTGCAAGCGCACATGTTAGCTTCTTAGCTTTGTATACAATGATTCTCCTGACTGACTGAGTGCTTTTGCATACACACACACATCACAGACGCGCTCGCAGAAGAGCAAGAAGCTAACATGTGCGCTTGACGGCTGTTCCTTTATGCTTCCTGGTTGCTCACATGACCCCGCTCGTGATGTTTCGCTTCTCTATTGGACTGATTTCACACATGCTTCAGAACGTGGTTTCGCCAGGGCGTTCCCAAAGTGTTCGACATAGCCCGAGTTCCTGAAGTGGAACCCTCTATTTATACAGGATCATGGAATCATTTATACTGCATCATCCTTGTATAAAACTAATCAGCGGCATACCAGTCTTAATTTTCACTCCAATATATATAGTATATTATATTAGTATATAGATTTCTGGTAGCCAATGTTGACATTTGAAAAAACCAAAACAAACACGCCCCTACCCCAAAAGGGTCTCGCACCTATTTTGATAGCTCCACCCCACACAAACGTACGCAACCCAGGCAACGATTAGTTCTGTGAAACAAAGCTAAACCAATGTTACACAGTGTCTACACCGGACGCGAGTGGCGCGGCACGATAAAATACTATAGAACTCATTATAATCAGTGATGCTGTCTACACCATAGATTTATTTATATATATGGTCTACACTGGATGCGGCGTGGTGCAACACGACAAATCCCCGACAGAAAAAAAAATGCTGCTGCGTTCTATTTATGACGTAGTGACACAAATTTCAAATGATTTTCAACGGTCGCTTTGTCACGTCCAGTGTACCAGACAGACTTTAGCTGTTGCGGCGCAAACAAGGTGTTACTCACCTATCGAGAAGAAAAAAAGCAACCTCTGCGTCCGATCGCAGGCCTCCGCTCCTCGAGTTCTCTCCAGCGCTAGGAAAGATGATCCGATATTTACACAAGTCCTACTTCTTGCCTCATCGTAAGCCTTCTTTTGTTCCGCAGACGTTTTCCTCGTCCTCATCTTTCTGTCGCTCGGCTCGGACTGAACGCTCTCTCCTCCACATCATGAGTAGACACGTCCCACTGCTGATTGGCTACAAGTTTGTTTAGCTATTCAGCCCGAATTAGTTTTCTAAAGCGTTTTTGAAAACTCACTTACCCCACCTTTAAGCGCTTGGATCTGATATGAGGTGTTATTTTTTATGTTTTTAGTTTCTAATATGCCAACCGACAGCCGTCTAAGCTTTTGACGGAACGTGATATTTTGCCTAAGTGGTGAAACACAGTTAGATTTTTCGGGGGGGTAATTATAAACTGTGGAGACGTGAAAAAGGATCTCTTGCATAGTTCATATAGACTATTTTACAAATGAAGTTTATTTGTGGCGTAAATAAATACATTGTTATCAGAGACTGAAAGGTCTGGGTGTACAAAAATCTTTCAGTTTCGAAACACATTAATTTGCAGACATGTGATAAATTGTAATAAATAACAGAAAGACTCTTCCATTGACTGTTCTTAACATAATTAAAATATGCTTATCTTAAATACAGATATTATAAGACGAGTTACTTGTTGCTATATGAACATCACGGTTAAAAGTAAATAGTTTTAAGTATAGGTTTTATGTATATATATATTATATATATAAATGTACTAAATTTTAACTTCATCATTACAAATGGGAGAAATTCAAAAACATTTAAATACAAAAAGCACTCTAAAGTTCAGCTAATTGCATTTAACGTATAATTTTAAACTATAATACTGATTTAACAGGCAATTAAGTGTCCGAAAACATTAAATACAGTTTGCATTTAAGTATTGTCTTGGTAACACTTTATTTTACGGCATCTTTGTCACACGTTACATGTACTTACTATTATACAAACAATTAATTATGTTATACAATTATAGTTGCAATGTAAATTAGGTATTATAAGTACATGAAAACTAACCCAACCAAAACCGCATCAAGCCTAAAACTATTGAGACTATTTAATATTACTCAGTACTTAAATGTATAATTACACTGTAACAAGGACACCTTAAAATAAAGTGTAACCCTTTATTTTAAGGTGTCTTTGTTACAGTGTAATTACACAGTATGACGTAATATTAATCAATGTACTTATTGTAGGGTTTAGGGTTAGTTGGTTTTAATCTATTTTAATTATTTGTTTTACTGTTATTACTGTAGTCAGTACGGTACATGTAACTTGTAACAAGGACACTATAAAATTAAGGGCATAAAAAAAAGGGCATATTCAAGAGAATACAATTTAAAAAATCAGACAAGTAAGATTCAGTCTCATGACCTTTGGCTTTTAAAGCAAGGAACGACTCATAATCACTTGAGGGGCTGGAATCCTAAAATCGCTCTTTACTAATGATCCTCAGTGACCCAAAGATGCCCCTGCAGGTGTACACTTCTAAATATCCTCTTGAATATCAAGGTTCACATTTCCTGGTCAAAGTTAGTCTATTTAAAACCCTCCTCGTGTTTAACTCCTAACCTCAAAATCCTCTAAACTCATTCTAGCTAATTAACTCCCCTTGTAAAAAACAGTAATGTCCATAAGTGCAACATGGGAATGGTGCTTTAGTGAGACCTATAAATAAAATGACTAGATTACTTGCGACACAATCAGAGTCTGAAAACACCTCCTGGACAGTCAAAACTCCTTATTTGGGTATAATAAAAAGCACAGTAGACGACATGGCCTAATTTCATCTAACGGTATTTTGAAAACATAATAAAACTGCAATTCCTCCTTGACTAGAAGGCCTCAGAGTGTTTCTTCTATCATCAGCGAGGTTATATAAGAGGAGCTTGATTTGAATAATATCCAAAGCTATCGAGCTTAGCGCTGCAATTGTAAAACTAGGATAGCGAAAGTTTCAATGAAAAGGCTCTCCAGTAACACTCCTCAACTGTTGTGGGGCAAATCCCACATCAAACCCATTTTGGCTTCCACAGAGGAGATTGCACTGGTGCCCATGTCAACATAGACGACAGTGCCACATGGAAAGTAATGTGTCCTGGGGAGCCACGTGCCATAAATGGGCACACAAACATGCCAGTTAGCCAGAGGCTTACAGAACAAGAGCTTTATCTGCCAAGTGCCATTATACACATTACATCTTCGTCATTGTGATCATCACTTGATGAATTATACATAATGTTGTACTTAACAGGGTTTATGTAATAAATAAATAAGAGGCATTAATACATGCTATACTGTATAAATACGACTGCCATGCCAATTATTATCCCTGAAGTGATTTATTAACTCTGTGTCAGACGCTTGTTGAGTACTGATTAAACAGGCAGTACAATGGGAACACTTTATAATAAGGTTTATCATAACATTAGGTAAAGTATTAGCTACCATTAATGTACCATGCAAAAGAATATACTGTAAAATTGTGAAATATTTTTACAATTAAAAATAACTTTTTTCTGTTGTAATATATTGTAAAATGTAATTTATTCCTGTAATTAAAGCTGAATTACTGCTGCTCAAGACACATTTATTATTATTATCAACGTTGAAAACTCTTGTGCTGCTTCATATATTTAATTATTCTTGAATAGGAAGTTCAAAAGAACGGCATTGATTTGAAAGAGAAATCGTCTGTAATATTATAAATGACTTTTACTGTCACTTTTGATTAATTTAACGCATGCTTGCTAAGTAAAAGTATTAAAAAAAATCTTAACTGACCCCAAACGTTTGATTGTGTATTACAAATATGAATGTATATCAATTTATAGGCCCTACTATGTGTCAGGAAATGTGTCGGAGGGAATAAACGCAGAGACGTGGATCAAAGCAACAGTCTTTAATAAATCCGACGACAGGGGATATCCAACACAAGGAATGGCTGGTGACACGCGAAACTGACGATTTAGACCCGACTAAGACAGACAGCTCAGACTGGGACTTAAATGTATGGGGAATTAACAAGACACACCTGAACTAAATGACATGATTAACAAGAGACAGAAACTTGGTCACGCAGAGCACATGGGGAGCAAAACACACACAGACAGTCCAGGGGCGTGACACTATGTACTGTACTGCATGTATGGGCAGTATATAATGTGTGTTTACAAGATTGATATTAACCTAGATCAATAAATGTTCAAACAAAAAATGTTCATTATTAGTTAATGATACCTAATGCATTAACTCTATAGTAGAGTGTTACCAATAAACGTTAAAGCTGGTGTCTCATATCCTAGTTGAATATTCAGAGGCAAATCATCTATGATTTCTCCAAAAAGTGTAAACACTACAGTTCTGTGATGCTCAAAGCTGATTTTGGAGGTGGGACTATGTGTCAGAGGAATGACGGGCTGAATGTGAGGATAAACCAAGAGCTTCATATACACACACACACACATATACAGTGGGGCAAATAAGTATTTAATCAGCCACTAATTGTGCAAGTTCTCCCACTTAAAAAGATTGAGAGAGGCCTGTAATTTTCATCATATTTATACCTCAACTATGAGAGACAAAATTGGGAAAAAAATCCAGAAAATCACATTTTATGATTTTTAAATAATTAATTTCCATTGTATTGCATGAAATAAGTATTTGATCAACTACCAACCAGCAAGAATTCTAGCTCCCACAGAACATGTTAGTTTGTCTTTAGAAGCACTCCTATCCTCCACTCATTACCTGTATTAATTGCACCTGTTTGAACTTGTTACCTGTATAAAAGACACCGGTCCACACACTCAATCAATCAGACTCCAACCTCTCCACTATGGGCAAGACCAAAGAGCTGTCTAAGGACACCAGGGACAAAATTGTAGACCTGCACAAGGCTGGGATGGGCTACAGGAAAATAGGCAAACAGCTTGGTGAGAAGGCAACAATTGTTGGCGCAATTATTAGAAAATGGAAGAAATTCAAGATGACTGTCAATCTCCCTCGGACTGGGGCTCCATGCAAGATCTCGCCTCGTGGAGTATCAATGATCCTGAGAAAGGTGAGGGATCAGCCTAGAACTACACGGGAGGACCTGGTCAATGACCTGAAGAGAGCTGGGACCACAGTCTCAACGGTTACCATTAGTAACACACTACACCGTCATGGATTAAAATCCTGCAGCGCGCGCAAGGTCCCCCTGCTCAAGCCAGCACATGTCCAGGCCCGTCTGAAGTTTGCCAAAGACCATCTGGATGATCCAGAGGAGGCATGGGAGAAGGTCATGTGGTCAGAGGAGACCAAAATAGAAGTTTTTGGTATAAACTCCACTCGACGTGTTTGGAGGAAGAAGAAGAATGAGTATAATCCCAAGAACACCATCCCAACCGTGAAGCATGGGGGTGGAAACATCATGCTTTGGGGGTGCTTTTCTGCAAAGGGGACAGGACGACTGCACCGTATTGAGGGGAGGATGGATGGGGCCATGTATTGCGAGATTTTAGGCAACAACCTCCTTCCCTCAGTAAGAACATTGAAGATGGGTCGTGGCTAGGTCTTCCAGCATGACAATGACCCCAAACACACAGCCAGGGCAACTAAGGAGCGGCTCCGTAAGAAGCATTTCAAGGTCCTGGAGTGGCCTAGCCAGTCTCCAGATCTCAACCCCATAGAAAATCTATGGAGGGAGCTGAAACTCCATGTTGCCCAGTGACAGCCCCAAAACCTGAAAGATCTGGAGAACACCTGTATGGAGGAGTGGGCCAAAATCCCTGCTGCAGTGTGTGCAAACCTGGTCAAGAACTACAGGAAGCGTCTGACCTCTGTAATTGCAAACAAAGGTTTCTGTACCAAATATTAACTTCTATTTTTCTATTGTATCAAATACTTATTTAATGCAATAAAATGGAAATTAATTATTAAAAAATAATACAATGGTATTTTCTGGATTTATTTTTTGTGATTGGTCTCTCACGGTTGAGGTGTACCTACGATGAAAATTACAGATCTCTCCATTCTTTGTAAGTGGGAAAACTTGAAAAATCGGCAGTGTATCAAATACTTATTTGCCCCACTGTATATATATATATATATATATATATAAATATATATATGTGTGTGTGTGTGTGTGGGTGTGTATACACATTACAAGCTATCAAAGAGTGTTAATTATCTGGAAGTTTTCCAGACAAAGTGCAGTGATGGATTTTTCTCTTTTTCTTAGCATTATTGCACAGATCTATTCATTTATAAGCAAATGCATGGTTTGTCTCCAAGCATAACTGTGTTTACATTAATTTCTTGTTCGATGTAATTGGCAGAATACGGCTAGTACATGTGCAGAAAAAAAAAATCTCAGAATCTATTCATAAATTGTTGAAGACAGAATCGTGATGCATTGGATAGTCAATTATTCCCCCACCTCTATTGTTTTTACCGTTGCATCTGGTGTCATCAGTCGCAGAGAAGTGACACACTGCAGTTTTAAAGTAATAAACAGTCTCAAATTTATTGTAGCAACTCCTTACACCCCCAATAGGAATAAAAACAGTCCAAAGTGGAGCAAATTCACTCTAACCCCTTTGCCCCAAAAAATCATATACTGCTAACTCCCAAAATGACTGCAATAAGACTCAGAGGACGTGGCAAATGGCCGTCTTTGCTGCTATCAGATTGGCCTTGCCGCTCTGTGCTTCGCCTCTGGGTTTTATTACTGCTGTGGCAGAGCTTTGAAATCAACTGAAGTCCACTTTGGCCAGAGAGAGAGCAGATAGGATCAGACCGGGCAGAGCTGGAGGAGGTCATAGTTGTATTAACCTGGGAAGGGATTAGCCAAGAACCACAGGGGGGATTCACTGCCAGGCGGGACCCGAGCGGGTCCTCGCAAGGTGGCCGCCACGGCCTGTGTGGTGTGTGTGTGTGTGTGTGTGTGTGTGTGTGTGTGAGTGTGATACTAACAGGATATCGGCGACAAAAAGAAAGTTGTGCATTGGTGAGTGTGTGTTCCTGATAAGCAAATACATACTCTATATACCTGTATTTGTGTCCCGTGTCAGTTATGGCGGCCCCTCTGAAACACAACCACTTGAGATGTAGCCAATCTCTCTAGCTCTCTTATCAGCGATCAGTCGTAGGAGTCAGCAAGTTTATTCCACACACACACACACACACACACACACACACACACACACACACACACACACACACACACCACACATGAGCTGATGGAGAGGACCTGCTGCTCAGTGAGGGGCCAGTAAAGCCGTCTTTCTGTCTCTGATCTCTCCACAGGGCCCCAAGGGCCGCGGCAACAGGTCAGCACATCATACAAACTCACATCAGCTCTTTACAGTACAGATCAACAAACTTCATCCCGCCAGCAAAGGGCCGTTTGCAAAGATGTTGACAGTAAATGCCAAAACCTCTGTCTGTAGGAAATGTCTATATAGGAAACTAAATGAGACCTTATGTCTGAAAATAAAATAAAATAAAATAAAACAGCGGGTAAAATAAATATTGAACACGTCACCATTTTTCTCAGTAAATATATTTCTAAAGGCTAAATTGGCTGGGCCATTCTAGCAGCTTTAATTTCTTTCTCTGAAACCATTCGAGAGCTTCCTTGGCTGTGTTTGGTATCATTTTCTTGCTGAAATGTGGCCTTGTTTCATCTTCATCATCCTGGTAGTTGTTGAACTGAACCAGCTAATAACCAGCTAAATAATTTCCTCTGACTTGGGGCAGGATTGCTTTCTAATTACTGATTGATTTCTGCTGGTTTTTGCGCCTCCCTTTCTTCATGTGTTCAATACCTTTTCCCTGTGTCATTCCATTTTATTACACATAACTTAATTTCTGAACTTATTTGTAGTGTTTTCTTTGTATGTATGGATTACTTGGCTTGTTGCTGACATCTGGTGAACATTTCATGTCAACGGCACATTATGAAATATATTTAATGAGAAAAATGGTGACATGCTCAATACTTATTTTACCTGCTGTATTACTTTCAGGTTATTGTCTGGTGATTTTTGTACTAAAACCATTAAAAGTGACTTTAAATAAAATAAACATTAACTGAAATGAAATAAAATATATGTCACACCCATGGACTGTCTGTGTGTGTGTTTTTCTCACCATGTGCTCCCCGTGACCCGGTTTCTCCCTTGTTTGATTAATGGTGCGTTCAAGTCATGTCGTATAGATCGTATTTACGAGTTGAACGCACATGAACGCCACCACAAAGTCGTTATTACGAGTGGGAAACTCGAAATTTTCTTTAAGCCCCGAGTTTCTGAGTTGCGGGCGTTTCAATGAGAAACATGGCGGAATCGATGGATGCAACGTCTGCAGTTGACGGTACATTTTTTAATTGTCCTATAAACTTAAATTGGTCATGTTCTTGTCACGCAGCTGAAATCCAAGTAAAAAAATGCAGACCCTGTTGTATTTTCTTGTAATTTATTAAAAGAAGGTACACCGCCATCTTGAGCCGACTAAACTGACTTGAACACACCTGACGTCGTAATTACGACTTGTCAACTCGTAAGTACGAATGTCCCAGGAGGACTTGAACGCAGCATAAGACACCAGTCGGTTGCAGTCTATGTTTGTCGGGTCTCAAATGTCATGTTCGTGTGTTACAGACATTCCTAGTGTTGATTACCCCCTTGTTTTGGATTTATTAAAGACTGTTTCTCTGATCCACATCTCCGTCGTTCTCTCCGACACAGAGTGTGACAACATTGAAGTTTGATGATTTTACAGATTTAGTTTATCTTATACTGGGGGGAAAAAAAGTTAAAATACTCATTCATTGAAAAGCAATAAATACACGTTTTGATATTTAATTTGAACAATTATTTCTTTATTTATTTTTCACTTGTCAACTAAAATATGAACATAACATGGAAGTAAATGTAAGCATAAATGTAAACTAGAACCAGAGACATGCAAATTCTAAAGTAGTAAATTATTAGTCCCAGCTTCTACTTGTTGGATGTAATGATATTTTCTCCACATATAGAAGAAAAGTGAATAGTGAAGCTGAGAGGTTCGTGGAAAAGTATAAACCGAGCTTGAAACCCAACAGAGCACAAGCTGTAACTTCTTATCCTACAGTCTTCGCGTCAACTAACTGACAGTTTTAGAAATTCACAGCAGACGTAACAATGGCTTGAACAAACTGTGCAAATGTGTTGAAGTCTCACTGTACAGGAGGATCAGTTTAGCTACAGTCAGGCTGATTAGATCTGTGGTTGCACTATGAGATTCAGGGTCCTTCAGTGTATAACAGTAAATGCGAGTCAAAATGACTAGCATTCACTAATCCTTTAAAATATTTGAACATTCGGTTATCTGCCTGCCTGGTCAGTATATGTTGTCCGACATCGAAAATGAACCACCATATGTTACACACAGTATGCAGTTCTCTAGCACTAGCTGCCCCTGAAAAGGATCTAACTTTTAGAAAAAATACAAAAAATCTCTTGGTTATAGAGAAGAAAATGCTAAGCAATTTGCATTTGACCTAGTTTGACTGTTTGGTTGAGTATATAAATTCACACTCTGTTGTGGTCATTAATATCACATCTTAAATGTAACACACTTGGCAGCAAACTTACAAAGGAGCCCGAGTCAGTCGGGGACGCAGTAAAACACAGATGCATGGCGGCACACCAAAAATAATACGCTTTATCATTATGTATATGGCATAAACAATCATATACGGTTAACCCGAGAAGGATCATTTGTTTGCAGTTTAGAGATCCGTAAGTACTGACTGCATTGCTATTCAGGGTGATCAAAAATTACTGTGTGGCTCCATTGACATTCTCTCAGTTCTGCAGGCATAATTGAGAATATTGCAGTGCATTAAGCATGTTCTATTTAAGATTATCCACGGCTAACCTTATGAATATCATTTAACATGTATATTTTGGGAGCCCAGAGCACATTTTAAAAGTGTAGTGTGCAGTTCCAGCACATTTAGTGAAGGTAAATGTCTGAATAAAACACCAGTCACTTTTATTTTGCAAAGTTTGCCTTTGCACAGTTTGCAAAGTTTGGCAGTCATACAAAACCAATTAAAGACGTTAGCAATCGGTGTTGGGCAGTAACATCACTAAGCTATGTAGCTATATTTAGCTCCATTTCTCAGTAGCATTGCTAGTTTTAAAGTAATGTGGATTTTCGGTAGCAAAAAATCTGGATTAAGTGAATTCTTTTCCTACAGTCAATTGAAACCAACATTATGCATCATATCGTTTGCCAGCAATGAAGAAGGTATTTATACTAAACAACTCTTTGTTTTATGTCAATCAGATCGTCTTTTGGCAGTAACAAGTACAAGTTATGCTTTCCATTTTGGCATTTACACACCAATAGCAGAGTTATTCAGTTTGTTGAATTTTGATATTGAAAATCCCTGCCTTCCAAATATCCTTTTTGAAAAATAAGTACACTTCAGCATACTTTTAAGAAGACTTATTACAGAAAGAATACACTTACATTTGAATTGAATGTAGCCTAATGTTTTCAGACACTTAACTGGAAATTGATTACAGTTAGCGTTTGTATTAAATGAATAGTTGAGCTTTAGAGTGCTTTTGACCCACTAAAGTAGGACTCAACTATATCTTTATATGTAATTTCATGCAATTTCATAATTATTTTCATTGTCTTTGAAATACTTTTCCATTTACGGTAAGAATTTGTGATGCATAATAGTATCTAAAAAGTGTAAAATATACAAGCGTTCATGGTAACTAAGATATACTTCAATGACATAGAAATTGAATTTTTTGTCATTTATTTAAATATGTTTATAATTGCATATTACAACTGCATATTAATGATTAAGTTACAATATAGTACATTTAAAATACATACATTTAAAATTTAATATTGAATAAAAACAGTTCAAATTATTATTTATGATTGTTACACTACAGTATAAATTATTCAATTACTTTACATGTGCTTTAGTGTTAGTCAACAATATTTTATACTTTAACATTTGTAAATTTAAGATTTGTAGTAAACTACAAGTGTGCATTCAATAGCAGATAGTAATAATGTAAATTGTAACATTCCTCAACACTCCAAGTAATGTAATCCAATATATAGCAATATTGCTTTCAAATACTTGTACTTAGATCATCACACAAGATGAGCTTACTTCCAGCGTAAAAGAAAACCTTGCATTTGAAACTTAACCCCCAATCTCGTTTTTTCGCTTTGACGTAAATGCGTGTGATAGTGATTCATTCATATTATCTACACCGCAGCCAGAGCTTAAATATTTCATTGGATTTCAAGGGTTTGACTTGTATTATTTATGGAGAAGTGGGTTGTGCATACTCTTGTGTAAACGTATCGTAAAATAAATATTGCCCTGCTGCTATAATGAACATTAAGCTTTAATGGCACCTAGCCATAGTAGAAAACATGTTATAGATACAACTGCACTCAAACTTTCCTCTGAGAACGGCGACTCGTGGAAGACAACACTGTACATTAACTCAGAGAAGAGTGTATATATAATATTTATAACAGAGTAAATCAGAATATGGTTGTGCTACACTACAACAAACACAGCACAGATTAAATATGTATGTCACTGCTGAAGTTCAGTTAAGGCCACTGGCTTACTTCCCAAGCAAGACCATTTAATAAATCTGAATAAATGATAAGTCAAGTCGTTACTCATTAATCTCTTCATTTGATTTGGAATATTGAGTAGCCTCTTCAAAGTTGATTTCTGCTCTACTAACCAAACTAAAGCATTACACACAGAAAACTTGATGTGATGGTCTGCAGCTAACTGAGTAAACAGTAAACTCCTCTTTATATTCTCTTTTTATGATTTAATTAAGACTCAGTGTTGTTTAGAAGGCCTGGCCAATCGAGGTTGAAGGCAAGCCCTTTCACAGCCACTCACAACTTGCTATTTCAGCATCACTGTCCCTAGACAGCAGCAGCATTGTTGATATTTAGTGAAAGCTGTTCACATGGCCAGGAGGGACAAAGCACCTACACAGTCCGGCTTGGTAAAAGCATTATGACAGGTCTTGAAAATCAAGTGAAAATGGTTTCTTGTAATGACCTCTCCTACAGCAGAGAAAAGAATAAACTGAGACGTCAAGCTCGAGCAAACCCACAGCTTGGACATTATGATTTTATATAAGCATTACACTCATCACACTTTTCACACTTCATCTCAAAATATGATGTGCATTTCAATTAAGCATTTTTGCTTTTGACAACCATGCGTGAGGTGAAGAAGTCTCATAGTAGTCCTTCATCATCAGAAAAAAACAGTCAAAAAGACAAGAGTCCCATCTTCCTCTGAGCCAGGGTACAACTATTTGTTCAATTCTCAGCATATTTTCAAATGTATGACATTATTTTATGCCTAATCCTGATTTGAAGGTTAGAATTATGGTCAGTGACAGATGAAAATGCAATCATGACCCAGATGTTTTCTGCTACATCTGTGGGTGTTTTACTACATCCAAAAAATACAAATAAATTACAGAAAAAAATAAATAAATTATATATACAGTATCTCACAGAAGTGAGTACACCCCTCACATTTTTGTAAATATTTTATTATATCTTTTCATGTGACAACACTGAAGAAATGATACTTTGTTACAATGTAAAGTAGTGAGTGTACAGCTTGTATAACAGTGTAAATTTGCTGTCCCCTCAAAATAACTCAACACACAGTCATTAATGTCTAAACCGCTGGCCACAAAAGTGAGTACACCCCTAAGTGAAAATGTCCAAATTGGGCCCAAAGTGTCAATATTTTGTGTGGCCACCATTATTTTCCAGCACTATATCCAGAATATATATTTCCAAATGCAGGGCTGTGTAATATTCATTTATAATGTTATCTTAATGTAAATACATATTAGTGCACGCAGAAATTAATATTAACCTATATTAATAAATTATGTAAAAATAGAATCCATTGTTAGTGCATTGATACCTGATTCTTTAACTAATTAAATCTTGATGCACAAAAAAACGAGAGAAATAATTTTGAAAGATGAACCTAAATCAATATTGCATAGACGTTTAGCCTCTTCGGAAGCTACATTTCATCACACCTCTCATCATTACCCTCTTAATTCCCTCACGTGAGCAATTATTTGTTGATAATAATGATAAAGCCCTGCCAGTAAAGTCAGGGTGTGATCTCAAGATCACATCTGTTGCTTGTGCCGCTTTCACGTGTCATTTGCCAGGTAAAACGAGTAGAGTTTTACTGCCAGACCCGCCGAGTTAATATCTGAGCGCCATTAGCATAAACGCTAATGAATAAAAGTAGCCAACCAGGGAATGAGTTAAATGACCTTAGGCCTCCAATCTTTCCTCTGGTCAGAAAGTGTGAGCAAAACGAAGAACGTAAAACGAAGGAACTGAGCGAGAAAGCAGCTCAATCAATACATCTTTACGCCATTACTTGCCAGGTTAATGCTAGCGTTATCAATCAAGCGCACTGGATTCCTAAACCACAATGAATACAGATCAAGCCACCAAATAATATGCACACATAAACATGCTATTCTTTGGCAGATTGTCCCTCTTCCTCCCTCATAAAGTGTCTTCCAGAAAGACGGACACGGGAGGAGGAGAGATGGCTTCATGTCTACTGGTGTGGATAATTGAATGTTGGAGCGTTCTTTCTGTCCTGTCTTTGTTGTTCAATCAATATCCAGCTCCCACAGGAGCTAATCTGTATTAGCGGAATTAGCTGCTCACAAACCCAAGATGCCTGAACCTCTTTGGACGGCGTGTGCAGCAGACGTTCATGTCAGCTATCTATCTCCTCACAAAGTGTATAAAGGCTGAGAGCGAGGGTAATGATTAGCGTGCCGATCGACAGAGCGAATGAAATGATGGCCCTTGAATGCACAATGGGACGGTAAGGTGAGAACTCACTGGGCTAGAGTAGGTGCCACTTTTGTTCTTTGTATTTTTGTACTTTCACAACACTTCCAAGACCCGGCTTGCTACAATGGCCCACATAGCTGTTTTTATGTAAATGAAGCATGTGGTTAAAATTAAAATGAATTAAAGTTCATTAAAAAAAAATCACATGGTGTCACCTGGCAGGTTGTATAATTGGTTATAGATAGATTTGCGCATCAGTACCATCATTTATCAGCCACTATTAGAGATAGATTTATTTATTTATGTAATGGATATGTATGCTCATTTAAAGATAATTTAGATTTACCTTAATGTTCACTTAAAGTTAATTTTAAAAACACTAATATTTTATTAACAATGTTAAATATAATATTTAGCAAATCTCAAAATAAATATCCTGTTTCATACTTAATGTAAATAATATATAAACCACAACCAAAAACTAAAAAAGCGACAATTAACCCCAGCTGGTTGAGTTTTTCATAAATTATAATATCAATAAACTAGCTTTAAAAATAACAGAAAGTATGTAGTATTAAATATAATATAAAATATTAATACGTTTCAATGTTTGATACATTGTAATATTCCAATCATCCATTCATAGAGACTTAATCTGTACGAATGTTGTAAAATTCAGATCAAACATCTGAAGCCATAAAAAAAAAAAAGAAGATAAAAATGTATATTTAAAAATAAGGAAAAAACAATACAAATCCATAGAAAATGCATCAGTAAATATTTATTTACATTAATGAGTGAGTTAAAAAGAATTTTAGTTTAATTAGACAAAATTAATGTCCTTTATTATTATTATTTATAAAGAGGCGGTTTGTTTGGGGGTTGGTTGGGGAGGGTTTAAGAATGTAAAAATACAGTTTCTGTACAAATAATAACATTTGCCTTTGGAACAAAAATCAAGAGATTTTTTTTTATAGAATAGTAGTGATATTAGTTATATTAGTCTTATTAATATTGGTTAATGGTTATCGACCATAACATGAAACTAGTATCAGCTTATAAGTATTAAGCCAGAATTTAAATGTCAATGCATCCCTAGACGTAGACTTTTGTTTGTATGTTTGTTTTTTAATGAACGTCTCAAATGCTTGCATGGCTACATTATTCACATTTCTGATTATCCATAAAAGCATCACTCCTAAATTCAAACAGTCCCTGCTGTAGATGTTCTTCCTGTGGCAGCTGAGTTAATTGAACCTTTACCACCAATACTGATCCAATTTCACAGTGGCATCACTGAATCCATTCACAGCTCATCAGTTACAGACCGGCTTCATCTGCCTACTGCACAAACACAGACACAATCATCTGCTGATGACCTGCGCCACTCCAGGGCCGTCAAATGCCCAGCTCAATCATAACCCACCAGACCTCTCACCCTGGCCGCAGCCCTTTCCATGTACATCAACCTGGCAAAATGTTGAGGTCAATCAAAACCAGCGCCACCTGCTACCCGAACGCTTTCCCTGCCCTGCACTGTGGCCTGCTGGAACTCAACAGATAAGGCCTGTGTAACACACTCTCTGAAAAAAAGGTACAAAACTGTCACTAGGATGGTACCTTTTCAAAATGTACTTTTTGTACCTTATTTACCCCTAAAGAGTGCATTTTAGTACCTAAATGGTATGTAGTAGTACCTAAAGTGTACATAATAGTAACTTTTGAAAGGGTGCCGCCCCAGTGACAGCTTTTATACCTTTTTTGTGTATCTTTCAGATTAGAATATCCTACTTTTGACATGAACAAACAGGTAAAAACCATCTTTACTCAAATAAAATCAAACCCATCCATACCATTCTCCACTCTCATTTAGCACACTTAATAATAGCAATGGCTTTTAAATAGTTATAGATATTTTAGTACTTTAAACGCAAATGAGAAATGCAGCTTTTCACATTGTATCATTTTTATTTTATTTCAAGTATTTTATTTTAGTTTTAGTTTTAGGGGGTGTTCATGACACAGTTTTCAACTAAAAATGAAAAATAAAACGTGTTTTGAGTTTTTATGCTTTAATGCGTTTTGGAGTACGTTTTTAAAAACAATACCATTAGTGTCTCCATGTAAACTATAACGACGTGAATTTGTAGAAACGGTGATGTCATGTGCATGCATTTGCGTGTTCAGTCTGTAGGAATGCAAATTTGCGCAGGCGCATCGTGACATCGCCAACTAGTGGTCTGATATCCATAATACAGCATTTTTTGTCATTTTCACGGATCCATGTGAACGAGGACTGTTTTGACAAAACTGTTGCCTATGCAGGAAACTTTTCAAAAATGCAAAAAAAATTTTTTGTTTTTAGTACAATCGTTGTCGTGTAAACATACCATATGTAAACATGCCTAAAACCCCCTTAGCTGTTATAAATTCACTGTAAACCACAGCTTCACGGGGCTTATTGCTTTTATAAAACGGTTATTCCATATACGTAGTAAGGTTTCACAAAACAAAACAGAGCAAATAAAGTGTAATGATATTAATACAAACATCATTCTTCCGCCAAACAATGTTGTTCCTCAGAAACGGTTGTGGTTGCAACAAAGTAGTTGTCGAGCAACACACAGACGTAAACAAAGGTGTACGTTTTTAGAGTAATCTACAACAGCTTTGAACGCAGCTCAGCCAATCAGAATCAAGGACCGGAACTATCTGTTTTATAATGACTCTGCTTACTAATCTTGGCAAACCTTTGCAATTTTAAGCAGATAATTTCAAATAATTCTTACATCAGAGGTTCTGGCACAGCCTAGTATGTGCATCAGGCAAGGACGACTGCTGTGTTTGCTTATAAAAAGCGAGAGGTACCGGGTGGATTAACATAGGGACAAGAGGCCTAGCCACAATAATTAGAGGTGAAAAGGGAGACTGTAATTAAGTCTCAAAGGATGGAAGCCGAGGATCAATAATGGAAAAATACACAGTCTGAGGCTGTCTTCGCACTGACTTGCTCCCTGTGCAACTGTGATCTAGACACCAACGCTAAACAACATTCACTTCTTTCTCACATCGCTTCCAAACACAAAAAACAGTCAGCAATAGGAGTATATTTTAAAAAAAAATATGAAAACAGTGTGTACATTAAATACAAAATTTTTTTTTTTAAATAAAAAACTTTAATATTAAAAACTGCAACCTGCACAGTTAGCTGCCAACTAGATTAATACCAAAATATTATATATACAAATATATGTATTGTACAATTTTTGCAAATATATTTTTTCCTAATCTTCAAAAAATGTTTCACAGAAAATTAATACATATAAAAAAAGTCTTTCACAGCAAGTCATGACTTAAAAGTACTGGAGAGTTAGTAGAGTGTGTGAGAGAAAAGTCAAAGCCTATGATAGATGTGTCGATTTTGAGAGGCCTTACAACAAGCTGAGTGAGTTTCTCATGTCAGCATCAAGGTAGGATTATCTATTCCAGCTGTATTGTTCAGAGATGGCTCACGGCCAACTTCACCCTCCGGAGGGCATGAGATCGTGCCAGTACTAAAGATACTATAATAAAATATAAAAGCTCCATGCATGCACCTAACGTAAACTTACCGAAACCAATGATACGAGTTCACCTCTCAAGAAATTTCAGCTTTTTCATTCTCAGCCAACATTTATATCAAAGTTTCACAAGCCAGATTAATGTCAACATCCTGAGGCGCGCCCGGTCGGCTTCGACCACCTGTTCTACCAACACAAACAAACACACTCGATTACAATGCTTTAAAAGAAGCAGAAGGCAAAAAAGATTCAGAGAAAAACTGTAAACTAGTCTAACTAACACTAAGGCAGCGCTTATAAACATGTGTCGGCCAATAACACGGTAGCTTAAAAGAGTACAGTATTCAGCACCAAAAAATACTCTTTGGGACGCTTTCATTTTCCAATTATGATTTTTTTCCCTTAACTGTAGGTTCTATACAGAAGTTGAATTTATCTCAATTGATTATGACATTTGCTCAGATATTATGATGTCATTGTTACAATTGGCGTTTGTATTTACAATCCGATCTCTCGTCATGTTGAGTTTAGCTGATTTGTCTGTGTATGTAAGGGAGAGAAAGTCAAAACTGAGAAGCTAAATAGCTGCAATTACCGTTATTATTTATTTGTTTGTTTTGATTCTTTGGTCTATCTATAGACTATTATCGTCTATCATTATATTATCTATCTATCTATTATCTATCTATCTATCTATCCTGTGGTGGAAGCAGTAATAAGTCTCTCATTATGAGGAAATGTATCATATCAGAGAGACAATTATTGATCAATTATATTTTATATTAAGCAAAATCTAATTGCTAATTTATTGTGGGTATGAATTAAAATAAGATTAAAAAGAACTCCTGCACTGGAGAAGAACAGAAAAAAATGATATTTTAAACAAAATATCCTGAGTTAGCTCAATCGATTTGTATAATACATATCTTCTATGCAGAGACTGTATATATAATTATATATATATATGTATATGTGATATAAAGTCTATTGTTCTTACGATTTAAGTGCAAAAAAACAAGGCGTGCAATGGAGAAAAATTGGACCATATAAATTAAAAAACTTTACAGCTTAAATAATACACATTTTAACAGAATTCATGTACATGCCTTTATAAATTAATAAGCTTAACCTTAAAAAAGATCTTTAAGAACCCCTCCAAAAAATAGGCCAATTTACGTTCATTGAAAATACGTCACCTTAACTCTATTTTGTGCTACTTTCTATAAGTGCTTGTCAAAACGATAATGCCGATTAATCGCATCCAAAATAAAAGTTTTTGTTTACATTATATATGTATGTGTACTGTGTATATTTATTATGTATATATAAACACACACATACAGTATATATTTGATTGAGCTTAACTTGTAGTGGACACTGCAATATTCCTTTGATTTAATTATCTTAGAACAACTTAAAATAATTCTTAGGTATATTCTTGTAACACCTATAAATCGTTGTAATGAGAAATGACCGTTCAGAAACAAACTGAGTACAACAAGCAGCAAATCCCAGTGTCCCCTCAGGTTAGATGCCATATTGAATTTAAAGAAAGAAAACGAGGCTGTAAGAGATAGACTTACAGTCTTTACAATGGCACGCACTGCTTCAAGATCCGAGATCACGTGATTTTCACAACTCATCAAAAAAACTTTTTTTTTTTGGAAGATGTTTCACCAGCAGAACTCTGTGCATGTTGTTAATCAGAAGTACAGTCCTTTGAACATACTGTACTTCTCAAAAATTAAACATAGCACTACCCTGACTAAGACCTATATGTGACCCTGGACCACAAAACAAAGTCTTAAGTCACTTGGGTATATTTGTAGCAACAGCCAAAAATACATTGTACGGGTCAAAATTATAGATTTTTCTTTTATGCCAAAATCATTAGGATATTAAGTAAAGATCATGTTCCATGAAGATATTTAGTACATTTCCTACAGTAAATATATTAAAACTTAATTTTTGATTAGTAATATGCATTGCTAAGAACTTAATTTGGACAACTTTAAAGGTGATTTTCTCTTTTTTTGCACCCTCGGATTCCAAATTTTCAAATAGTTGTATCTCGGCCAAATATTATCCTATCCTAACAGAAAATTTACCCTTATGACTGGTTTTGTGGCTGGGGTCACATGTGTGCTATAACTGAAAACAGAACGCAGTGAACTGCAGGGTATGTGGCCATGACATAAGAACACGATGTATATCAACAAAATCCAGCAGTGACACTTGGGAAGGTTGGCATGCTGACATTTGGGTTTTAGTTATTATGACACCCATCCAGATCCTAGGCTGCTATGTCCATCGGAAGATCAAGAACGCTCTCGCCGCACAACATAAATAACACAGGGATGACACTCAAGGGTTGAGTTTGACGGTATGTCCAGGGTCGCACGGTCACGTCCCAAACGGTCTCTCAAGGGAAGGCCCGGCCCGGTGAAGAAGGAAGGAGGGCTGGGAATGGAGAGGTTGGCCAGCGGCTGGCAGTCATCGCAACAGCTGCGGCCGCCACTTGCATTCCGCCTGAGCCAACGTGAGTAAATAACCACATGCCCCGACTAATTCTGGGGGCAGCGATGAGGAGGGGACAAAGAAGACTATAGTTCTAACTGGTTAGGGAACTGTGACAATGGACATTCAAGGGCTGGACGTACACACTTGAGCATTCCATCCAGAACACAAGAGCCAAAAATACAGAGAGGGTAGATTTACATTTGCTGGGAGAACAACAAGATCCTTAGGCACACATCTAGAAAAACACAAACCTATCCAAAGGGCTGTCCTGCAAATTAAGAGGGGAGATGATTGCATTTTGTCGGCCCAGCGGATGTCTTTGACCAACAGACCTTTGACCTTTACTTATTTAAGTATCACCATGATGGACATCAACTGAGTTCTGGAAATTTTTCCGAATGCTTTGAAAGGAAGATAAAGTGATTATGGGTCAATGTCAGGGTTCTGTCACTTCGGTCTAATTTATTTGTGGTTTTTTGTGTATTCTCAACGATACCGACATCTATCTGGTCTGGTCTTTGTGCGAAGCAGCGCTCTCGATTCATCGGAGTGCCGTTGTTATGTTGGGGGTTTGTTGCACTTCGTCTCCGGTTTGTTGAAGACTGTTTGTTGCATATACAGTGGGGCAAATAAGTATTTGATACACTCCTGATTTTTCAAGTTTTCCCACTTACAAAGAATGGAGAGATCTGTAATTTTCACGTATGTCCCTCAAATGTGAGAGACCAGTAATCTACAAAAAAAAATCCCAGAAAATACATGTATGATTTTAAATAAATTAATTTACATTTATTGCATGACTATAAGTATTGATACCTACCAACCAGCCAAGAATATAAGCCTCCTCACAGAACGTTAGTTTGTCGTTAGAAGCCTCCTATCCTCCATCATACCGGTATTAATGCATGTTGAACTTGTTACGTTAAAAGCCCGGTCCAAACACTCAATAAAATTCAACTCCACCCTTCCACGAGGGCAAGCCAAAGAGTGTCTAAGGACCCCAGGGACAAAATGTAGACCGACAAGGCGGGCTGGGCTAAGGAATAACGGCAAACAGCTGGGTGAGAAGGCATACCCAATTGTTGGCGCAATTATTAGGACAAAATGGAAGAAAATTCAAGAGACTGTCAATCTCCTCGGACGGGCTACATGCAAGGATCGGGCCAGAGTGTAGTATGCAATGATCTTGAGAAAGGTGAGGGATCAGCCTAGATCTACACGGGAGGACCTGGTCAATGACTTGAAGAGAGCTGGGACCACAGTCTCAATGGTTTCCATTAGTAACACACTACACCGTCATGGAATAAAATCCTGCAGCGCGCGCAAGGTCCCCCTGCTCAAGCCAACACATGTCCAGACCCGTCTGAAGTTTGCCAAAGACCATATGGATGATCCAGAGGAGGCATGGGAGAAAGTCATGTGGTCAGAGGAGACCAAAATAAAAGTTTTTGGTATAAACTCCACTCGAAGTGTTTGGAGGAAGAAGAAGAATGAGAATAATCCCAAGAACACCATCCCAACCATGAAGCATGGGGGTGGAAACATCATGATTTGAGGCTGTTTTTCTGCAAAGGGGAAGGACGACGGCCCCTGTATTGGGGGGAGGATGGAGGGGGCCATGTTTTTGCCGAGATTTGGGCACCAACCTCCCTTCTCCAGTAAGAGATTGAAGATGGGTGTGGCCTGGGTCTTCCCGCATGCAATGAACCCCCAACACACGCCAGGGCAAAACCGGAGCTGCGGCTCCGTAAGACGTTTCAAGGTCCTGGGTGGCTCTAGCAGTCTCAGGACCTGAAACCCAATAGAAAATTATGGAGGGAGGCTTGAAACTCCCTGTTGCCCCGCGACAGCCACCACCTGAATTAAGATCTGGAGAAACTGTATGGGGAGTGGGCCCACAACTCCCTGCTGCAGGGTGTGCAAAACCTGGTCAAGGAACTACAGGAAGCGTTCTGACCTCTGTCATTGTAAACAAAGGTTGCCTGTACCAAATATATAAGTTATTTTCTCTTGTATCAACTACTTATTTCATGCATAAAATGGGAAATAATATTAAAAAAATCATACAATGTATTTTCTGGATTTTTGTTTTTTTCGGTCTCGCACAGTTGAGGGGTACCTAGCTGAAAAATACAGCCTCTCCATCTGTTGTAAGTGGGGGAATAACGAAAAATCGGCAGTTTATCAAACATATTATTTGCCACACTGGATATATCAATACAAATTCTGATTAGGCTATTTTAAAAAAGAAGAAATTAAAAATTATAAATAATATTAGGGTTAATAACCTATTATAATAACATATGATTTATATTGGTTTATATTCAGTCTTGATTAACCCAATATTAGCCCTATATTTCCTACTTTTTAAATACTCTAATTGGATTTCTCATACTCACTCTCTTTATACTTTTTAGAGGAAAGGCTGTTCTATATTATATATATTTATATATATCTATATTATATATATATATATATTATTCGCTTTATCTATTAAAAAGAAATATTGCAATATTATTATATATAGTATTATAAAAACAAGTTTTTTCCAAATATGTATTTCATGCAAGTACTAAAAGAATCATAAACTTACCAAAATCATTAAATTATTAACTCATCACATTCCTAAAGAGGACACATCATTTTTATATATCTGTGAGAAACTCTTGCGAACTATGGATTTTCACAAGATTATGGCACTGGAAAAAGATACTTGTATCATATTCCGGATTTTGTTGGAGCCAAAATTCCATCTGAGATCCCTTTATTATTTGAATTATATCTCATAACAATGGGAGAATAAAAGGATATATTTGCTTAACAGTCTGCTTCTCAGATGCTCTACAGTGTTTCCTCTACAATAGAAAAGATTTGCAGATATATCAAAATCTGCCATTCCCATGTCAGAGAACTGTCATCAAATACTTCCAATGCCAAACTATCTGAGCTGTGCTGTCTACATTCATTTATTAGCTCTACGCTCTATTGCATGTCAACAATCATCTCATTTATTTCTTTATCTTTTTAGGAGTTCATCAATTTTAGGAGTTCATACTTTCAGCCAAACTGAGAACTCTGATACATCTACCAAACTGTGAAAGAACAAACTCTGAGCAATACAATTTGTTCTCTGGGATGATTTTGTGAGCTGGCTTTTGCAGTTAGCTTTTGACTCATGCCTCTTACATCACCATGTGCCAACCACAATCAGGCATAAATTAGTATGAAACTAATACCCAAATCTGGCCTTTGATCAGCTGCCAGACGCACTCTGCACCCAAACAGTGCTGTTCACCCTTCACTTTCACTTAAGCACCAAAGCCAAGCACACGGTGCACTTTCTCGATCTCCTCTCCCTCTTGTCTTCTCTTGCCAAACATTCACATTCATTTGTTTGGATCGTCTCCACCTCAGGGAAGCTAAGCCACTAACTGCCTCATTCATACGGATGACATCATTAAATCTTTTCTTCGACATTGGCTGAGTTAATCCCGCTCATTCTCTCCCTGACTGGCTCTATTATGAAGCACAAATCCTGAGGGTTTTGACGAATGGCCTGTTCTGCATTTGAGAGGTACCCACGCTGTCACCTCCTCCCACCTCTGTCCATGCAGGGAGAGCAGGATCGCTCCAGTAGAGCCACTGAGTATCCAGTACTGGCAAACAAGTCAGGTGACACTCGCATCTCTATTATTAATGACTAGAACAATGCACCAAAAATACAAGTACTTTAATACCAAGTTGAATAGGAATATTGCAATCTGATGGATGGGTGGATGTATGGATGGATGGATGGAATGATAGATAAATAGATAGATAGACAAAAGGGTAGAAAGATGGATGGATGATGGAATGAAGGATGGAAGGATGGATGGATGGACAGAAGGATAGAAAGATGGATGGAACAAAAGAATGATCGATAGAATAATAAACAGACATAATGAATGAATGAATGAATGAATGAATGAAACGATGGATGGATGGATGAATGGAATGATGGAATGCTAGATAGATAGACAGACAGAAGGAAATAAAAATTAATAGTTGGATGGAACAATAGAATGATGGATGGATGGAACAATAGAATGATGGAACAATGGAATGATAGGCAGACAGACAGAATGACAGAAAGCTGGATGAATGGATGGAAAGATAAGAGAATGATGGATGGATGGAATGGGTGGAACAATAGACAGCGATAGATAGATTGAAGAAGAAACGTGTGGGGGTGTTTTAAATTAAATACATACATTAAATGACTACTGCACATGTCCACAAACTCACACGTACATATTCTGAAGAAATGGAAGAAATACAGAAACACCCTGATTGTAAATAACACACCCAGCACTCCTCCATATCAGAAATACTGATTGCATATGTGTAATCGCACACCCACACATACACAGAGCAGTAGACAGTGACAGCTGCAGGGATGCAGACTAAATTAGGAATTTCCCCGTCGTTGAGAAAGGAGCAGGAGTGGGAATTATAAGGATTTCCCCTGCCCTGTTAAGCGCAGCACTGTGGCAGCAGATGGTAGCTCTGAGGGAGGACATAGCACATGGCACACGGAGAGAGAGAGATTGAGAGAGAGAGAGAGAGAGAGAGAGAGAGAGAGAGAGAGAGAGAGAGATGGCAGTAAGCCGTCTCCTTTGCGTGACAGCGTTGATGGGATTGCGGCTGTGGCTGGGCGGGTAAGAGCCTCAACTATCCAGGGGCAAACTGGGACACCTAAAACAGACAGACAAATCTATAATGACTGAGCCACTTAACTGGGGTCAGTTGGGCTGACTGACCACTGTTTCTTTAATATTACAAAACAACCAAGGAGATCTGATCTTACATCAGGTGTTGAGACTTGGAATTGAGAGTGCGAACCTGACTGGAAAAGCAGTGTTACTTGATGCCAGTCTCAACAAAGGCACACATCACTAGTGCTACTGCTCATACTTAGAGTAAAGGATTTACCCTCAACCAAAGTATTTTACTTTGTTGTGTAACCTGTCTCAATGATTGTGCTGTGAACATAAAAACATAGCTTCATAGAGTTTGCTGAGATGAGTGAGCTATTATTTTTGCAAGCAATTGGGAAGAACATATTGAATGCAATGTAGTACTTTGAATAAGAGCATATAACAATACACTGAAAAATAACCAGGACACCTTAGCAACCACATAGAAATAAGCTAAAAAAAAAGAAGAAACTCTGATAGCAACCATGTTAAAAAAAAAAAAAAACAATATGGTAAAAAAAAAAAAAAAAAACCTTAGCCATGACACAGCAATGCACTAACAACAAACAGATCAACATAAGTCAAGAAAACAACACACTGCAACTGACGTGCTAATTAATAATAATTAAACATCATCAGTTTTAAATAATCATGCTGCAAATACTCAATGCAACTAAATGCAGAAACATGTTGCAAATACTCACAACACAGCCAAATACAAAAATATGCTGCAATGCAGACAAATATAGAAATGCACTGCAAATACAATGCAACCAAATACAGAAACGTTCTGAAAATACTCACAATGCAAGCAAGCACAAAAACACGCTGCAAATAGTCACAACACAAACAAATGCAAAAATGTGTTGCAAATAATCACAATGCAAACAAATACAGAAACACACAGCAAATACTCACTACGCAATCAAATACAGAAACACACTACAAATACTCCCAACACAACAGCTACTCACACTGCCACAACTAATACAGAAATGTGCTGCAAATACACACAAATAAACCAAATGTATAAACACGCTGCAAATACTTACTACTCAACCAAAGACAGAAACATGCTGCAGATACTCACAATGCAACCAAATACAGAAATGTGCTGCAGATACTCACAATGCAACCAAATACAGAAATGTGCTGCAGATACTCACAATGCAACCAAATCAGAATGTGCTGCAGATACTCACAATGGCACCAATACATAACTGTGCTGTAGATACTCCCAATGCAACCAATACAGAAATTGCTGCAGATACTCACAACACAACCAAATAAGAAGTGGCTGCAGATACTCCACAATGCAACCAAATACCGAAATGTGCTGCGATCTCACAATGCAACCAATACAGAAATGTGGGCTTGCAGATACCAACATGCAACCAAATCCGAAATTGCTGCAGATACTCACATGCAACCACATACAAAATGTTCTGTAGTATTCACAATGCAACCAAATACAGAAATCTGCTGCAGATACTCACAATGCAACCAAATACAGAAATGTGCTGCAGATACTCACAATGCAACCAAATACAGAAAACACTGCGAATACTCTCAACACAACCAAATACAGAAATGTGCTGCAGATACTCACAATGCAACCAAATACAGAAATGTGCTGCAGATACTCACAACACAACCAAATACAGAAGTGTGCTGCAGATACTCACAATGCAGCCAAATACTGCAATGTGCTGCAGATACTCACAATGCAACCAAATACAGAAAACGCTGAAAATACTCACAATGCAACCAAATACAGAAATGCTGCAGATTCTCACAACTCAACCAAATACAGAAACATGCTGCAAATATTCACAATGCAACCAAATACAGAAATGTGCTGCAGACACTCACAACTCAACCAAATACAGAAATTCCCTGCAGACACTCACAACACAGCCTGATATAGAAATGTGCTGCACATACACACAAAGCAACCAAATGTAAAAGAACGCTAAAAATACTTACTACGCAACCAAATACAGAAACACACTGCAAATATTCACAACTCAACCAAGCACAGAAACATGCTGCAAATACTCACAATGCAACCAAATACAGAAACACACTGTATACTTACAATGCAACCAAACACAGAAACATGCTGAAAATACAACGCAACCAAACACAGAAACATGCTGAAAATACTCACAGAGCAACAGAACACAGAAGCATTCTGCAAGTACTCACAATGCAACCAAACACAGAAACGTGCTACAAATATTCAACCACATAACAATTTGCTAAAATAAAACCCAGATCACCTTAGCAACCACAGTGATGCACTAAAAACACCCTGAACACTTTATATGCTGTGCTAAAAACTAGCTTCTGTTGTATTAAGAGGCATATTAAAATTTGTTTAACGCTTATTATTAACTTTTACATATATGTTAATTGTGTCTACAGAAACTAAATATATGCACGGGCATTAACCATTAATTATTTCATTAAATATTTAATTAGAGCAGGAATTGGTTAAACATGGCTTACAGGCAAAACAGAAGACTCCCCTCTCTATATGTCTGGGATAATAATCAACATCATTTTCTGACGTGGAGAGGAAACCTGTTTTCTTTTCTGTTTTCATTGAATGCGAACACACATACAGATGGGACAGACACAGAGTGTGCCTAAATCTCCATCCTCCACAGCTCCTACAGTACTGCTGTCTCATACTCTCAGACTATCTCTTTTACACACACAAGCGCACAATCTTTTACCAGCTTACTCATCATCAGCCTGGGGACTCGCTTAAAAAGAGCAGCCACACAGAGCTCACTAGCAGGCTTCTGATTGGCTGAGAAAAGGGAAGTATTAGTTGTGCTTTTCCTCTCCTTCTCTCTCTCTCTTTAACTATCTCTCCGTCTCATTCCCTCCTCCTGTCAGTGAGCGGATGACAAGCGTGTAGGGCGATCTGTTACCATGCTGGTATTAGAGAAGGACAGAAGATGTGTCACAGATGGAGTGTCACGCCTTAGCTGCTCTCCTGTAAGAGATGTTGCATGCCAATGCCATGCTGTATGAGTCAGAGATTAACATAAACACACATATACACATGGAGAAACCATAAACAGGAGCAAAGATACACACACACACACTGCCACAACAAGTGCTTTTTCATAAATACCCATAGCTGAACCATGCAGATGCGAGAAGTGTTTAAATTCAGCCTTTAGGTTTTAGTTTAATATGAAATTCAACATTTGCTCTCAAATGTGTTCGCGATTAAGAACTGCTCATTTCCAACCCAAACCCATTTTTGCAAAGTAATTCAGAATTGAATATAAACAAGCAATACATATGTATTATATAAGGTATAAAACATCTTTAATAAAATGAAGATATATTCTCTGCACTGATATTTAATTTTTATTTGTATGAAAATAATATCAATACATATTAATGTAAACATTTTATGAACATTAAACAAATCTATTCAATTTATGAATATATGAAATATATTCAGTATTTTCAATTCTATCAGCATTTTGTTACGGAAACATAAACCAAAGAGGGGAAAAAACAATAAATGCATAAAAACCCTTGCAATATTTGCTATTTTGTGATTTAGTTGAATAACATGAAGGCACATTCTCCACACTGATATTTTAGTGATAATTTAATATATGTTTTTTATATATATATATATATATATATATGCGAAAATTAATAATGCATAACTTTTAAGTAGGCCATACATATGTATATATGTTTGCATATTAAATTAATATATTGTAAAGTGAATTTAATTATTATTTTGAATAAATAACATATACATTTTTATGGAAACACAACAAGTATTATTAAAAACCACATACCTGAGAGTTTTTTTTTTTTTTTTACAATTTTCATTCAGAAACTGCTAGGAAATTTCACAAATAATTACAGATCATGTCTTGTCTTAATGGATGTACTGTAATGTATTTATTTATTTTTATTTTGTATTTATTTATTTTTTAAGTAGAAAGACAATAATATGTAAAGCGTACTCCAATTATATTATTATTAATTTAAATATTTGTATTTAATTATTTAAAATCTTTTTACAAGGTAATTGTGAGTGCAAGGACCAATTGTAAAATGAAGTGGTCATAGATATGACACGACTGTAACTGCTGTGATCTGTACATTAAAATAGAACCAAGGGTGAAAGCCAAACCAAAACAAATACTATTTGAATGGAAAATAAAGCAAACTCTTCTCATAGACATCAGGAAGTGGTTCTCAGCACCTTGTGTTACCCACATGACTGCAGGTGGAATCAACTAATTACTATCTACAATCTACTGAATCACTTCATGAACAGAGGAAAGCTCATAACAATAGGCCACATTCTTACCTGTGGCTGAAAACCAGTGGAAGAGCTGGTTCTCACGCTCACAGATAACACCAGCCCCAATGTGTGACTCGTGAGACAATGAGAAATTAATAGCGCTCTTTTCCCCAAAAAAAACATTAATGAATGGAACTGATTCGAGTGTAACTCCACCATCCCGAAACCAGCAGAAAACGGCACGACTGACCCCACATCAGCGGTACAAGCTTAGAGTATTGACATACAGAGAACTATGAAGGCTCTTGTGCTGCCGTGCACTCTTTGCTATTTATCGATCTGACTGGGGTTCATGGGACTTCAAGCGAGACGAGTTCCAGCTCAGCCACGCTTGGCAGACTGTTAGCAAGACCTCATAGCTGCAGAAGTGTGAGGGCGTGAGGGGCAAGCCTGAATGTCGACCTGCCTTTTTTCCTCTTGTAAGCCAGCGGCGCTGTGTGTGCACACTCCATTCTCTCGCCCATCGCCGGCTGAGTCTTAATGGGATTTCCAGCTCAGCAGAACGCACCTGTTCTTCAGACACAGAACCCCCCCGTATCGATCAGACCACCGGGCCACACCGCCATTCATCAGGCGGCTCGCGATGCTCCGGTGGCTTCAAACTCACACGCACACAAAAACACATAAATGAACACACACGGGTATGTTTTACCGCCGGCCGCCAATCACACATAACCATGGATCGGGACTGCTGTGAAGGATTGTTGGCTGGGGTTTGAGGGAGGGGGAGCCTGTGGGGATGTAATCGAGGAGTAAGTGAGTGTGTCTGGGAATGTGTGTGTATGTGCACAGGGGTTTGTGCGCTACAAGAGCACTGGGCCGCGGGTGGGGGAAAAAAAAAAAAAAGGGGGCGATTGGCCATAAATAACCTGAGACTTTTAACCACCAGTGGGACTTGTGTTGGATGATCCACATTGGTTGCTATTCACAATTACAGTTAGATCAGGATCACAGACCACACAAAGTCTCTTCGCTGATGCATTTTGCAGACAAAACTGAAAACTGCAGCTCCAATCAGATACACAAGTTCTTGATATCAGGGTCTACAGGTTTTTAGTTGCCCACATGGAAACAAACTCATAAGGTATTACATATCACAAGGGATTCTGGCACAATTATTATTATTTTTTTAATAGCAAGTAAACTAGATATCCACTAGCAGAACTGCATGTCTGCCACTTTTTTTCTATAGAGGAGGTTGCAAACTGTCACTATTGTGCAACTGTTTGAGTTTCTATTATCATGTTGCCAACTACTTCAGATTTGTTCGCCTCCACTAAGCTGGTTCTCCTAACCTAAGCTGGTCTCCCAGCCTGGTCAAGTTGATTTGTTGGTTTAAGAGTGGTTTTGGACACCTTTGGGAAAGTGCCATCTAGCTAAATCAGGTAAACACCATGTAGGCCAGGCTGGAAGTCCATTAGTTCCCCACCTCCTCATTAGGATATGGACTTGAATTGGTTTATTGCCTTGACCAAATTCCCTGGTCCACATCTAAATGAATAATTGCTCCAAACTCTCTATGTTTTAGCTTATAAGCAGTTATGCTCTGCTTAGTTATGGCAGGTAAAAATAAGTTGCTGATTGCCATGTAAAATAAAAACCAACAACCAGTCAATTGCCCACCAAATACCACATACGTTCTGGAATGTATATTAATTTAATGAGAGTAAAAAAATAAAATAAATACATACATACATAAATGTGTTTTATGTCTGCAGAATAATCGGTGCACTTTTTGGACAGACAAAAATTCTAATCCACAATCTCCACATATTTTTTTGTGATTTTGTAAATGTTTATTTTTTTATATACTTTCGAGATTTGAAGTACGCTACAAGTACAACACTTTTTTTCTCTCTCGAAAGGTTTCAATTGGAATGATAGGAATTTATGAAGTAAATTATTCAGTAACACTTTAGAATACATTATTCAACATTAACTATTAAAAGTTTTCCCTCAATAAACTCATAATTACTGCTTATAAATAGTAAGGTAGTTGTTAAATTTAGGTATAGGGTAGGATTAAGGGATCTAAAATATGGTTATGCAGAATAAGGCATTTATATGTGCTTAATTAGTACTAATAAACAGCCAATATGCTATAGTAATATGCATGCTAATAAGCAACTCCGTGAATTTGTTTCCTTAATCTTAAGTCTTGCCATTAATTTCAATTCGACTCCCTTGCATTAAAATTTGAACTGTTGAATTCTGAATCCTTTTTGCTAAATAAACTGATATTCATGAACTGACTTGGAATTTTATATGCATTCTCAATTCTATGATGAATGGCACATGACTCTGGAATGCAGAGACCAGAATATCATAGAGATGTAGGTGAGGGCTCTCTCACAAACACCAACAAGCTCCTAGCAACCATTCAAAACACTCTAGCAACTACATACCAGCATGATAAAACATCTTGAAAACCTCAGAAACATGCTGGCAAACACTCAAGACATTTCAGCATGTTAAAAATCTAGTTGCACTGTATTGTATTATTCGGATATTTCATCAGTGCATACAACACAGTACATCATGTTCTTCCTGTGTGAATTGCACATGATTCAACTTGACTCATCTAAACTAGTAGGATGGTTGAGGTAGCTGCAACCTGTCACTGCTGTATAAGCACTTTCCCCCCACACTGAACTATTATTTTGGTATCAGCTACTTCAGATTTCCCTGCCTTCATTCATCCCCACCGAGCCCCCCCAAGCCTAAGCTGGTTTGTTGGTCTTTGTTGGTCTCCCAGCCTGGTCAAGCTGATTTGTTGGATGCTTTGAGAGGGGTTTTGGCTGCTGGGTAGGCTGGGACACCAGGTGAAACACCAGCTAGACCAGGCTGGAAGACCAGCAGATTTCCTCCTTTTCAGCATGGTTGTTCTTTTCCTTTTCTTATTAACAAACATAATAGAGGATAAGACCTTTAATTGTTTTATCCCTGTTTTACATCATAATCAATGCTTGGACCAAACTCTCTGTTTTTGCTTATAAGTGGTTCATTTTCCTTTAGTTTTGGCAGGCAAACAAACGTGACAAGCTGCAGTTTGCCATGTAAAATGATTTAAAGCCAACTGCCCAGCAATAAAGTTGAAAAAGGCACATCTTATCTGTCATCTAATAAAAAAAAAACATTGTGTTGGCACTCAGACCTCCAGTATAGTAAGACAAAAGGAGCATTAAAATAATCCAAAACCACCAAACGTCAAGATATTTCTTTCTTTTTAATTAAGTAATTCATTCATTCATTCATTAGCACACTCGCTCGTTAGTTTGTTTTTTCGTTCATTTATTCATTTGAAGAACCAGGATTCCCACTGACCTGTCAAAACTAAATATATGAGGTAGCCTAATTATAAAAGTTTCTAGACCTGAAAAAGCAATGCAAATTAATAAAATCTTCTACATCCTAAATTGCATGTAAAAACAAAACAAGATATATTGGTCACACTTTATTTTAAGTCCAATTCTCGCCATTAACAAACCACTAACTACGACTTTTGCCTCAATAAACTCCTAATTTGCTTATTAATAGTTAGTAAGGTAGTGTTAAGTTTAGGTATTGGGTATTAGGTTAAGGATGTAGAATATGATCATGCAGAATATGTGCTTTATAAGCACTAATAAAAAGCCAATATGTTAATAACAGGCATGCTAACAAGCAAACTCAGTTAACAAAAATAAAAAAATTCAAAAAAAAAAAAAAAACAGCACGAATTGTTCCCTAACGTAAAGGGTACCGATATATTTTGTTTTTTTTATAAAATAAGCCCCAGTGTAGAAAAGACCAACACTGTCCATGCTCGAACAATGCAGGAGGATAATTTCACATGGGGCTTCAGCGAGGAGATCTCGAAGCCCGTTGGTTGGGTATTGTAGCATTGTGACAGCTGGCATCTTTTAAGAGCATCATTTTTCATAGTCGCACCAGTATGACATGACACTTGCCTTTCTGCCACCCCCATAGGGTCATCTCAAGTAGAGTAAGAATTTGGGCCAACAGAAGGGGCTACCTAGGTCCCTCGCAAATTCATCCGTTACCATCGAGTCATACAATTACGAACTGACCTACCACAACGCACGCATGGATTACCATCTCAGGCACGCTCTGTTGCGGAGCAGGAAGGGTGTAAGTTGAAACAGGAAGTCACAGCACATATGTAATGATTTATAACGAGAAGTGGGCGAGAGTTTGTAATAATCAAATCAGAGACAGATTGGCAAGGCCCTCGCTCCGCTTGCAAAGTCGCTTTGAGGAGAAGAGGACGCTCACATGTGTTGTGAGGGTGGACTGAGGCAGAAATGGGGCAAGGGGCATGAATGAAGATGTGCGCGAGTGAGTGTAATCCATGGTGGGAGGTTGAATACGGCAGCAAACGGCACACCTGTGAAAGCGGAACAATGCTGAATACGGCCTTAATCTCCAAGTAAATGTCTAGGTCTGACTGTCCTCCAGAGCCCCGGGCAGGTGAAGGATTGGACGCTCGAGGGCACAACACAGGTGTGGAGAGGTAGATGGTTTGAGTGAGACTGACTCCAGGTGTGTCCTGAAGGGTTAGAGTGGGTCATCTTGTGTTCAACTACTCCTGTTCTGAAGCATGTGTGTGTGTGCTTGTGTTCGTTTGTATACAAGAAGTGTGTATATATATGCAGTATATATCAGAGGTCTTTAGCCCTGCTCCTGGGGACCCACTGTCCCGAAAAGTTTATTTCCAACCTGCTTAAGCTCACCTGCCTGTGTATTTTTAAGCAATACTGAAGCCCTTGATTGGCTGCTTCTGGTGTGTTTGATAGGGTTGGAGCTGATCGCAGGATAGGGTTGGGAGAAATAACATACTGCAGTTTTATAGGATTTATATGAGTTTTAATGAGTTAAATAATAATTAAATATGGGGGGGGGGGCAGCAATTAATGCATGAAGAACAACAATCGAATCAAGGTGCGGAACACACATAAGATTGAGAGCACGCAGTTGCGGATCACCAAGAGACTAAATTTATATAACGCAGAAGACTCAGTCATCTATCTCTGAAGTGTTAGGTAAATGACAAACACAAACTGTAAGTCTGATCATGTGGATATGCCGAAACTGAAAGTTCAACATAATGGTAAAGCAGTAATATATCCAAGAAAATCATAAATAAATAAATAATCTTGAAATACTATCCTTGATAGGATTGGTGAAAATTATGCATTATTTTTTTATGCATTGCTAATTTTTTTATGCAGGAATGCAGATATATGTTGATTGCACATTTAATGTTATTATAGAGATTACACAGTTTTTTTTTTTGTATCCTTAGGTTAGGGTGATTTAGGCCCCTTAGTGGTAGCACCCAGGTGGGTGGGTGGTGAATTGTGTTTGTGTGGTGTGTTGTGTAGTTTGTTGTTGTGGTGTGTGTGCATGTTTACCGTGGTTTATGAGGACACAAATTTGTATAATAACTTGGGTATGACATAGGTATTACTATGAGAAGGTGATTTATGAGGACATTTTTCAGTGTCCCCGTAATTCAAAAGGCTTTTAAATAATTCAGAATGAGTTTTTTTTTGAAAATCTAAAACTGCAGAAAGTCTCCTGTGAGGGGTAGGGTTGGGGGGTAGGGTGGGTGTAGAGCAATAGAATATACGGTCTGTACAGTATAAAAAACATTACGCCTATGGCGCTGTCAAAAACATAAAAACAAACCTGCCGCCCTATGGTGTGTGCGTGCCTGCGTGCATGCATGTGTGTCTCACAGAGAGAGACACATATTCATATGCATGTGTCTATAAATATGTATCTATTTACATACTCAACATTCATGTCTCCAGAGCAAGTTCTTTTAAAGAAAAGGTAGGTAATGAACATAATCCACTAAACCAAATCTTACATCAGATATGTACATCTTTATAACTTTGACATGATTCCTGTGGAAGTGTGAGCAAAAAATAGTTTCAAAAAGCCTCAATATTGTAACTGTAAGACATCTTTTTGCTTTGTACAAGTTTAACAGCGGAAAAAGCTGGCATGGGGCCCAAAACTCTGAGCAAATGCAATATACAAAAAAAAATAAAAAAAATACAAACTTGCACAGTTTGTTGGTGTCCCAATAAAGCATTTAAATATCATTTTATTGTTTTTCCAACATCACTGCAGCAGCCAATAATAGCAAATTAAGAATGTGAATAAATAGAGTCCAATAATACTGTTTCAAGTCTCAGCAAGAACAGACCCCTGCGGGGAGGCATTTGTTAGGAAAAGAACATCCTCTGTATCTGCATATTCCTTTGCATGTGCAGACACTGCTTAAAGGGATAGTTTACCCAAAAAAACTGTCTTTATTACTCATCCAAAAACTGTATGACTTGCCTCGTGGAGAAAAAAGAAGAATCATAGATATAATAATATCCTCGGCCACTCCTTTCAATATAATAAAAGTGCAAATATATTAAGTGTGAACTAATGTGATGTTTTCAGAACACTTAATTGGATTCTAACTGCAATCAAATTTAAAATGTATTGTAGTTTACAATTTAGATTAAATGCAGTTGGCTGAACTTTTTTGACCCACTCAAGAAGGACTTAAGTACGTTTATATGTAATTTCATACTAACTTCTGTTGTCTATTAATATGGTTATTAAAGTACGAATGGTACTGCCCAAAGTTGAGCATTTATGGTAAACTAAAATATATCTTATTGTCATTTTATTTAAACTTGTATATTGTGTATTTTAAATATATTAGTAATTACACATCTGTAATGACTTTGCACTTTGTACATTTAAAACATATTCACTTTAAATGTAATACTGAATAACACACTGCAGTTCAAATTATGATTAAGTACTTTACATGTCAATACAGTCAATACATCAAAATAAGTATACTTTTTTATTAAATTATTAAAACATGATGTGAAATGTCCTTTCAAGTAAAACCTCTAATTTGACATTTTTACAAAGAGCTCTATTTTAAAAGTTTACTTAAGTGTGTTAAGAAACACAGCCACGAAAGAGTCTCTAAGTACAATTAAGTGACCTTTTATTTAATTGATGATATATTATCTGCAAGTAGGCTTTAAAAATGTACTTTTGAGATTTGAAGTACACATTCAATACAGTTAAGCACTTCTTTTCATAAGGGCAGACTGACATGCTCCAAAATATAAAGTATCAAGTAGTCAATATGACTCACATCCTACCTCAAAGCAGTCACCTAAATCACCAATTTACTGAGCTTTACTCAATGCCGCAGTCTTCTCATGCCATATTGCAATAGAAATAGAGAAAACTGAATGACCTCTGTAACCTGTCGAATCAATCAGCATGGCTTGTTTACACACAATTATCAAAAGTCAGACTCACAAACAAACAGGTGCTCTGTGTGCAGTAAATCAGGAAATGTGAACACAAAACTCTCTTATCACGCTTGATATTTGCCATCTTTGTTTTGCACGCTCTTTTGTTTCGAAAGATTAAAGAAGGTGACGGAAGGAAGAAGAAGAGGGAGGGATGGGGATCGCTATTGATGTGCAACGACGGCCCTGATAAAACGTTATGGGAGCTGAGCTTTACTATCAGCTTGAAGACTCACGCTTCCTCTAAAGACGTCTGGGAAAGGAATGCAAATCTTTCCCGAATTAGATTCCCAGTTGAGGGAATTGGGGAGGCATGAACCTACAGAAATGCACAAACACACACATATATCAGATTCCTCAACTCAGTTAATGGATCATGGATGTCACAAGCATAATGTGATTACCATAGATCCGTTTCAGCCTTCAAAAGGCCACTCAGCTCATGGGGTTGACATTAATGCACATCTCAGCCAAATAAATCCTGTTTCCACCCTGCACTTTTAGAGAAGTTAAAGATGTGGCTTCATCAAAAATATATATACATTTCAAACGACGGACGAAAATAATGACTTATTGGTTGCTGGACGGAATCGAAGGGAGGATGGATAAGGGATGAAAAAGGAGGTAAGGAAAGATGTGCTTTTTCAATTAGCGGCTGTCATCACAACTGTGGCCACATATATGTATCCGGCCGTCTCAAACGAGTCCTATTCAGTGCTAAAATTAAAATAAACAACTATCTGGAAGTGAACTCAAAACTTTAAATGATCTCCATTCCTTTTGTGTTTGAAAGAATGAATCACGCAGGCGGCAGGTGAATACGTTGCAATAAAATAATTCACTATAAACTCACTCGGTTTTCCAGGAATGCTCTGAAAGGGAATTTTAAAACAGCCAACATAAAGATTGCCGAGAAACACACAGCCTTTTAATAGCTAATACTGTGAAGAGGAGTTAATGGATAGCCACTGTTTCAATAGACCAAACAGTCTCGTGATACAAAAGAATGCCATTGTGTGTATTTATAGTCAGGCTTCTGAGGAAAACACTATTAGTCTGTGCTTTCATCCATGTCTTAAATGAAAGCCAAAACAAAAATTTGTACTGGTAATATGCGATGCATTTACTGTATACAGATCATTTCAACATCATTAAGTGGTATTATTAAATGCATTCATATATTGGAAATATTTGTAATAACAAGAAGAAGGTTTCATTTAAATGTTTTATGCAGTATCCAAATTTTAGCACTAGTTTAATTATTGGGATATAGTCCAAACATCATCAAAAATGAATGTGTCATTTGTTTAAAGTATGACAAAAGTCCTTATTGGTCTTCAAAAACATATCGTTAAAATGTAGATTAAAAGAGAAAGCGAAGGTGTCTTTGCACAGGTGTGAACGTAGGACATGAATACAAAGGACACTTTAAAGACCGGTTTGGCACGAATGGTGTGCCGGAGTTGAGTTAGACGTTTACTTAAAAGTGGTGAAGAAGATAAAGTGTGTATGTTGATATTGTTCTATTGTATGTCGTGTAATGCTCAGTCTGTAGTATCAGTAATTAACTCGTAACGCTTGTTAAGAGTTAAAGCTACATGATCTGTCCACTAGTGATCAACTCTTTTCAGTAGTTTGATACGTCGTATCGTCGTCGGATTCACGTTGTTTTGTAGGCGTGTCCTTAAGCTGTGTCCTTAAGCGATAAGTATAACTGCGACTAAACGGACATGTGGATCGACGTAAGAGTTAACGGGACGATACTGACTTTGACAATAGTTGTTGATGAATAAATCCTTCGGTTAATGTACCAATGTTATGCCATATTCGAACTCTCAGCATTTAAGCGTACTTTTTTCCCGCGGTGTGTTCACTTAACGACCGTGTGTTCCTTAAGTTGCTGTAGCACAACTTACTCGTTCTTTCTTCCTCTTGATTCTCCGACATCCAATTCTTAGGATATTCCGCTTCCATTGATTTTACGGTGTTCCTTGTTACAGTGTAACTTCAGTCTCCTTAAGTCTTATAGACAGGTTACGGTGTAG
Organism: Sinocyclocheilus anophthalmus; assembly: GCA_018155175.1. NCBI lineage: Eukaryota > Metazoa > Chordata > Actinopteri > Cypriniformes > Cyprinidae > Sinocyclocheilus > Sinocyclocheilus anophthalmus. The sequence goes on along the minus strand of JADLZN010007623.1, from coordinate 7,382 downwards.
TAATAAAATACCCGTACCTACTACCCTCGAGGATTCTATACAAACGTTACCCTTGTCATGGTAATCATGGCTAATTCTCTTGCTTATTATATATTGTTAAGGTGCATTACGTGGACCCAGGACCTTAAAATACTCGGTATGTTTCTCTTAAGCTTCTAATTACACTACAATTGAACATAATGAATTACGTGCACTTCGTTCCCGAGGTAGCGGGCGATCATTCCAGTGATCACTCTCTTATTCATCATCTGATAAGAATCTGGTAATCATACCTTGGTTCCGCATGTAAACGGTGCATTTAGTTGTGATACTAAAATGGTAATTGCGACTTGCGCCATTTTAGCTCGCAATCATCTACACAACATGATAATCTCGTGCACTCTTTCGAAGCACACACATAAAATTTATTAACCCAGTACCTCTCCAGTCCTGTCCTTTGGCTGATTGTCCCCGGAGCCCTTTCAAACGTTACGTGGTATGCGGCAGTTTTCTTACGTCGTGTATGGGACACTGTATTACCCGTGCCCTTCCGTGTCTTTTTTGCCTTCTTTCCCGTTTTAGCACCAAGTTCACTGTACAGTCGAATTACAACATTCCCATTCTTAAATCATCTCCATAGGCTGCGCAAGGGACTTCATTACCTTAGCCAGCGCTATGGTCTCTTTCTTAGAGTAGGTCGTTTTCTAGAATCGCTGTTTTGAATTACTCTCCTTCTGTGTTCCCGCTCGCCTCTGGGCTGCGTCGACTTTGATCCTCTCCGTCGGAAGCTTGCCGGGCACTCCCCCATGTTCCTGCTGCTCTCCACTCTTGCATTTCTGATATGTCCTTCTCTCTCTTCCTCGTCTACTCCCCCTGCGTGGAGCTCGCGTTTAGGGTGTCGGCTTTATGTTGTAATATGTCTCGCTGCCGGCTGACTATGATGTCAGCCGCATTAGCTGAGTCTTGCCTTGCTTTGCTACCTCTGGTAGCAGCACAGTTCTTGCCTACTTGCAAGTTGTTTTCCGTAATTTGTCGGCTGGTCACGGCTTTACGTCAACTCCTCGGTGCTGCGATCGATGTTGTGTGCCCGTCCCAGTTACTCTGTTCTCTTCCTGTGCCGCTTGGTTTGTAAGAGTGATCGGGTGGTTGTGGTAGGGCGGGCTGCGGGGCGCTGGATGCCTTGTGCTTGGGCGTGCGGGCTGGCTTGCTGCATGTCGTGCGAGCCGAGCGCGGGCCCTTGATGCCTGGAGCGAGAGGAGGGTTGCGTGTCTCAGCGGAGAGGCAGAGGTCATTTGAGAGATTTGAGTCTGCTGTTTTATAGGGCGATTTTGCTTTCCCGGAGCCGCCGGCTGTAGACCGCGGAACGACCCTCGTACGGTAACACGTTCGCGCGGATAGGTCGTGTATTGGTACCCCTTTTTGGGTGGTCTTGAGACTCGCCATCCGGTTGGTGACAGTCATTTTTCTAAGCATGTGCTCTCCGGTTGTAGCTAGATTTGTCTCCTCCTGACCGTATAGCTCTCATGGGCCCCATCTGTCGCATGACAGGCCTCGTCTGGGCTCATGGATGAACATTCATGAACGGGAGAGGTCCGCGAAAAATGGTCCCGCTGGTCGGTCGGGGGGGAGGGCGTCTGAAATGAGATTCCGTTCCCTGTACTCCACTCATCCGCGTGGACGCCTCTCCTATCCGAAGCAGGGCACCTCTTCAACCGTTTATTTTACGACCGCTGGTTTAGCTCTTGTTCCCCATTCTTTTGCTTTGCGTACTCCCACCCCCTGCCGGGGGTAGTTCTTGCTTGTACAAATTCACTATCTATTCTTTTTTTCTTGGTAAGCAATCGTGACCCGAAACCAACCTCCTAGGGCATGAATTGTGCCCTACTCCCAGAAGTTACTTCATAACAATTGATTGGTAATGCAATCAGTCACAATACTATGACCATTTCATATGTTCTTCTAAAATACCAACAAATTATTTTTCGTACACCCCGCTTTTCCACGTGATGCATTACATATGGATGCTATGCTAAAGCTAGTGACTTTGATTCTGTGTGTGATATCGGTGTGGTGTTTGATATTATAGGTATGCTGGATTTTATTTCTAGGGGGTTGGACCGGGGTGGGGGGGGTAGCGATAGATGTCCTTGTACAATAATGGTACTCTTTAAAGCTGATAACAATATGATTAAGTCACAAGATGATTTAAAATGTACTTTAACTCAAAACCTTTAATTTAACATTATAACGAAGAGCACTTTTTAAAAGTGTACTTAAGTCTATTAAGAAACTGTAATGAAATTCTCTCTCTTAAGTCGCTTAAGTGGCATTTTATTTCATTAATATTATATTATCTGCAGGTACAGCTTTTTGGGATCACTTGAAATATTTAAATTACACAAGAAGTGCACATTCAATACATTTACACACTTGTACACTTGTTTTCATAAGGATTGAACTAAATGAGCGCACTGATAAGTGACGAGCAATTCAGATGCAGGTGGTATTTCTAATAATCTAATTCTTGAACGCATTTAATTGGAGAAAGTTTACCCTAAACAATAAAAATGCTGTGAATCGTGTCCACATTTAGAATTTCACTTGCATTTCGATGATATTCAATCTAATAGACAGAAACTTTGGATGGAAACAGCTTTTGGCTTGTGCTATAATGGTTACACCAGTCAAAGAAAAGCCAAGTAACCTTTTAACATGTTACTCTGAAACTCGCAGACATTAACATGCCATCTGAGATGCCTGAGTCACCCAGCGATGGAAAGGTGGAACCAGGTAGCTTCAAATGGCTCCGTGTTACTGCCAGTCCAATGCAGACGAACCCCGAGTGGAGTTGTGCGTCACCTCGATCCCAGGGCCCCTCGAAGGAGGAACCGGCTGCAACAGGAGAGGCCGGCTTCCTCTGTAATCTCGGCTAGCGTACTCTGTGGTTGTCATACAATCCCACAGGTCAGGGCTGGGGCAGGGCAGGGTGTCACGAGGTGTGTTGCCATGGACTCAAAGAACACATGTTTTTTTATAGACAGGAGACAAGTGTGAGAGTGCACTTATGTGTTGTGTGTGGAAAAGGGCCGCGTATGAGATTGTCCTGATGAAACGGGCTTTCGTGGTCCGCGTCTGGAGAACTGTAAAAAGCCTGAACGCAAACTTGTCACCTCTAGTCTTAAACGCGCCTTGGGTGTGTGTGCGTGTGTGTGTGTACGCACGTGGCGGGCTGTCATTCGTTCCAGGCCGTTCCCCATGGCCACTGGCTGTTTTAAGTGACAGGCCATCAGCGCTGAGGTCACTGGGTGAAATGAGAGGTGCAACCAAGGCTGAGTGTAAGACTTCACAGAAAGCCACACAATGATCCCAGTGCAGTGTGAGGGGAATAAGACATATTGAGATGGACTCGTAACGTGACATATTCGAAAAGAGTGACATTAAACTAGATTCTCACATTTTCTGAAGAACATTTGAGTGGTGCTCAAACGTGTGAAACTCATCAGCATGATTCCTTGGTGTACTTATTACTGAAATAATATACTTTAAAAGAAAACACTCAAGTGTGAACTAAATGTTATGTTTTCAGACATTTAATTGTATATGAATTGCAAATAAATGGAAATGCATTATAGTTTAAATTGATAATAAATGCAAGTGTACTCTTTGTTTGTTTATTTTTGACTCACTTAAGTAATCTTTATACTGTACGTAATGTCATGAATTACTTCTTTGTAATTGAAATATGCTTAAAGTATACTGCTGAATACACTGATAAGCATTTGTTGTAAACTAATGTCATTTCTATTGAAACTTGTTTGTCATGCACTTAAATATATTTGTAATGACTGTTCTATTGATGCAAAATATAGGTAGTTTATAGTTACAAAATAGAGTTATATAGTCCGGTACACATTTGGACTTACAAAACATCGGAGGGTTGTTACAGGGTAGTTAAGCAATATTACGCTCTAGATTACTTGTACCAATAATGTACGTAACTGTGGTTGCATTACTACGATCATCTAGTTACTAGTAAGTACACAGGTGTTAGGGCCACTAATATTAAGTGGGACCAAATAAAGACACCCATGCAGGTTTGGAACAACTTAGTAAAGGAGGAGTTTATTTTGGGTAAACTATCCCTTTAAGTGTGTAACACTTGCATGACATATTATCTGTGAATACAGTGTTGTTGTTGTTGTTTTTCTAATCTAAATGAATTGGCCACAGCCAACAGGAAAATTAATTGGAATGACAGGAAGTTGAATTTACTGAAATGCAATTCAAAGAAATTCAATATACACTATGTAATGCATTCTGGTAAATGAAGTGTTTTTCAACACTGGTATTATTTAAAAGTGTGGCTTCCAACCTTTATTTATTTGTTTGTTTGTTTGATGAAATCGTATTGACTAAATACAATTTTGTATGTCATCTATCTATCCATCCATCCACCAAAACTTTCAAATTAAGCTGGGCCATGATTCAATGTTTGATTTATTCAAACTTAGTTTTTTAGTTACAGATTTCATTTTCAATGTATTTCTTGAATGCCATAATCCAATTTGAAAGTCAAAGCTTCCTTACATTCAAATTCCAATTGCATCTGCATCCTGTTTGCTACAGAAATTTAAATTGAATTTGAAAGGCATTCTCAAGTCGGTTCAGAATGGCGCAAATTCCATGGTTGCTATGGTGTTCCAGGTAGTTGCTAGGGTGTTGCTTGGCTGTTGCTAGGGTTTTGAGAGAAGTTGCTTAGTGTCCAAAAGAGCTGCTAATTCAAAAGAGCTTAGAAGTCTCTTAAGATGGCAACTGGGTTTGTCTTTCAATGTAAGTCTACAGGATTGTCCCCCAATTGTTCGCCAGGTGAAAACTGAACATCTGAATTTTTAGAATAATAATGGTACACCTTTCCTTAAAAAAGCTGCAACTGGGTGGTAAAAATATTTACGAAGCACTGATTCACTGGAACCCACAGGCAAATCAGTGAACAGTCACAGTGTTGAGAACAGGCAAGCACTCTCTCAACACTGTCACCACGCTAATGTATGCTTATTTAAATCGAGCTGTCACACTTGGTGTGTCATGCATCGCAACAGCACCCTGGGGAACATAAGAGATCCTGTCTGACCTTTGACATGGCTGCCACTCAGCCAATCAGTTAAGTGTGCCGCTTTATATGCCGTGGTCTCACGTGAGAGTTCTGATAATGCTCTATGAAGGGGAAGTCCTGATCTCATGGATGTAACAAAAATATTAGTTTTAACCTGCATAGTAATCAAGTATTATGCATTAAACTGCTAGTAAGACAAAAAGGTCTGCTCTCTATCTACTAAAATTATAGGTCATGTGTATGTTAATTTTGCAAATGTATATTGTCAAGGCTGTGCTATATGATATCCCCGAGTTACCAGTTCATTTTCAATGAAAGAGACGTGGGATGCAGAACAGAACCAGCACTGCTAGTCAGTCTTGTTGGCGAAAATCCTAACATATAATCGCAGCATACAATACACACGATAAAAGATTTTGACCAATCAAAAATAATTTTATTTACAATAGCATTTAGTTTTGATGTGGTCAAAGAGCATGAAGGGGAACTTTCCCTGTTTTGTTGCATTTATCCCTTTTCCCCCTCAAAATGATCATATTCTTACATAAAAATGCAATGATCTGAAAAAGTCTGCAGGGAATTGCAAGCATGTATATTTACAAAAGCTTTGGCTCCATTATTCTTTTTTTCTCTCCTGAAAAAAAGAAGTTCAGAAGTCTGAACAATTAGTTTGTAGTTCACATTTGAATTTCTCACTCGAACAAACTGGACATGTTTTGGAATGTGTAGCTACAAAAGAGTAAGTACAATTGTCTGTAATTTGCACAATAACTAAATGCGCATGGCATGCTGGTCAAGATGATTCTCAGTGAAATCACACTTCACAGCTTGTAAACATTCTTTCATCATGTGCCAAAATGATCCATTCGTTTATCAAAATATGTCAGGAAAACATGTGTATTCCAAAATTATTTCTGACATTGCTGTCTGTTTACATGTAACACATTGCTCCAAAAATAAATGTACTGTATACAGTACATTAAAATGTGCATTTGTTTTTCTGTGTAGTGTAAGGGAAACAGGTCAATAATAATTTAGCTCAAAGGGAATCATTAAAGATTTTAAAGGGAACTCCACCAATAAAATGTAAGGGCATTAGGACAGAATCACTGTTTTACGGCTGATCACTGAGACGGCCAGCGATTCAGTGAACGAGCCGTATGACAGCAATTCTGCAATGGATATTTATATCCAAAATATAGTGAAAACACTATTAATTAACACATGTAACAAGATCGGCAGTTTAAGACAATAACTTGTAAGCACAAAACACAAGATAATTCTCTTTTCAATATAAATAAGACTTTATTCAAATAAATCTAAGACCTAAATATATTCACAAATGAACACACGCATTCACACAAGTTTGCAGAAAGAGAGAAAGTGAGAAAATAATGAGTTTGAGAGTGAAAATGTGAAATCCCAAGTTTGTAGCAATATGTGCAATTGCATAGACCTAAGCAACCATCAATCACTTAATTAACACTCGCACTGAGTTCCTCAATGAGGTTAAAATATATATTAAATGCACCAGTTCAGCTAGAACCTGGAGGTACTTGCTTTCCTGTGTGCGGGTTCCCTTCCTTGTATGCTGAAAGGGGTTTCCCGAGGTTGCTGATTGGCTGGAAGTTGTGAGGTCTTGGGAAGCCAGTGGTTGGGCGTTTGCTGGCGACGCGGAGCTGTGGTCTGCCGTTGAAGGGTAGACAGCACTCTTATGGGCAGATGCGACTTAGGCTTAACTCAGCACACGAAACTCTCAACGGAAAATAAAACAAACCAAAGAAATAGAAATAGATGTAAAGTTTGACGAGACTAGGTGGCTTTTCTCCTCATGGTTTTGGAGGAGCTGTCGTGTAAGCCAGACCACGCTCAAAACTAAAGAAGCATGACAAGAAGTGAAAAGCTAAAAGCCGCATGGCTAAAAGCTAGACACAAAAAGTCAGACCCGCAAAAGGCAAAAGACCAAAAAGCGCGCAGAAGCAAGAAGAGAAAGTTTGATGGTGTCCTGAGTATTTAACCCAGGCTGTTTAACACACCCAAATGGGGTTTCGACCAATTGTAGCTCGTGTGGCTCGGGCGGTGGTGTATATCCTCCTGGCCCATTCATAAATCACTGTTATCTCACTATTAAAATGACTGCGGTTTGTCCCGCTATGGTTTGAGTCGATTTTGACATGATTTCGATCACGAGGAAGATCATTTGACACGGAATTGACTGGGAGAATCGTTTCAAGCATGAATTCTTAAACTCACACATACCAAACATGAATACGACCCCTTAAGCTATTCA